>JAXIVD010010780.1:0-12654 GCA_036785275.1 Cancer borealis
GCGAGTGTGCAGTTCGTTGTAGTGAGTGGAGCCGCCTCATTAATTCCTACGGACCAATTAGTACTTGTCTGACGCTGTAACTCCGTGCAATACTGAGTTACCTGCAGCGTGTGAGGTTATTAGGGGACAGGTAACGACATGCACATCAACTATCTCGTCTCTTGATGTTTATTTTTTTTATTTATTTTTTTATTTAACCTGACTATAATTCTCTATCTGTCTCTCTCTTATTTATTCTCTTTCTCTCTCTCTCATAACAGCACGTAATTAAAAAAAACAATAATGATAGTAACAAAAAACAAAACATATATTCTACTAACCTACTTCTTCCTATCAGCTGCAATAAAACTGAGTCTCCTTCCCCTCGCCTTGGGACTCTTACCCTCGCACCAGTCTCGAAAGAAATTAAGTCAAATTAGGTAAAGTATAATATAGTCCACGCTTCCCTGACCCCGAGCACCCCCGTGAGTGGTAACATTGAATCTCCAGGGAGGCAGAAGAGCACCAATAGACAGTAACTTGCTTAGGTTCGAATAGCGAGCCAGCGAAAACCAGGAGCGAGGTAGACAGGATGCATAGCTAAACCTAAACATAAATAGAGACCACTGACCACGCAGGAGGAATGGGATGAAGCACAGGAAGGAGAGAAAACAAACATCAAAGCGACATGGAATTAAGTAAGAACCACAGAATTACAAACAGGTAAGTAAGGGAAGGAGTATGCATTAAATAGCGGTAGGTAAGTAGAAGTGCAAAAACTACAGTCAGGTAAGCAGATAGAGAGCTCAAAACAAGCAGACAAGCAGGAAGAGAGATTAAAGCAGGAGATAGAGAGGTAAGCAGGTAGTGCAGCTTCCAACCTACACAGCTGCAGTACTCAACAGCCTCGCCTTCACGTGCCTCGCCGCTTCACACCGCAAATTTACACCCAAATGGAACTCCCAGTAAAATGCTGTGTTTCCTTCAACGCTGAACTGACCTTAATGCTACAGGACTGTTGTTTTACGTGTGTGTATGTGTGTACGTGTGTGTTCGTGTATGTGTATGTATGTTTTGTTTTTATTCCTAGTGTTGTGTTTTAATTGGTATTTTGTGGTGTTTTTTTTTGTTGCGGAATGAGTGGGTAGGAAAAAAAATAGGGTGTGTTACAATTTTTTTTCCTTTTTTCAGATTTGATCAAGAAAAATAAATAAATAAACAAAACGAGGATTGGATGTTTTTTCCTTTGTTACTTTATACATTTGATTCATGGTTTACTTTCTATTTGTATTCGTGTAACAATGGATTATACAGTTCGATAGGTTATATTAATTTATATATGCATTTATTTCATATATGCTCTCTCTCTCTCTCTCTCTCTCTCTCTCTCTCTCTCTCTCTCTCTCTCTCTCTCTCTCTCTCTCTCTCTCTCTCTCTCTCTCTCTCTCTCTCTCTCTCTCTCTCTCTCTCTCTCTCTCTCTCTCTCTCTCTCTCTCTCTCTCTCTCTCTCTCTCTCTCTCTCTCATACGCTAGATTACAAGCCACTCGGTAATATTTCAGAGACGTTGAGTAGCGGGATCGAACCTTGAATATAACTTTCCGTGACGATGCTATTATACCTTCAACCACCGCTTCCCCTGAACAGATATTAAAGGGATTTGCCTCTACTTCTGCCTCATAATTTTTTCTTCTATTGCAATAATTGTGTAAGAGGGTGATTAAAGATGATTATAAGATGGTTAATGCGTATAATATCTCCTCTTTTTTAGTAGTGGTCGCGATAATGATGGTAATTTTCAATGTTATATGGTCTTAACTGCCCAATTAAATAGTTAGTTTAGCTTCTCCCGGATTTTTTTTTAGACCAATCAACTGCCTGGAATGTTTATGAGAAGGATGACGTGGTTAGAAATGCTAGTCTAGTTATTATTATCATTATTATTGTTATTATTATAATTTTTATTATTCACGTTGTACTATTTAAGCTCAAGCAATTCATCAGCTTCTCTTCTATCTACTCTACTCCTCTACCTACTCACATAATTTTCTTTCTAACTCCACAATACACACGTAGCATTATTTTCATTAACTCTTATCCACAAATTCCACTTTCCTCCGTTTCCTACGATTTGCAGAGAAAAAAGAAAACTCTTAAATTACAAAACACGAAACATATTCTTGAGTTTCCTTCCGACGAATGACTTTGCAATGTTCTTATAAACTCACACTATCACGACACACTGTTCTCTTCTCTCTCTCTCCTCTGGTTCAGTATCACAGAACAGATTAAAGAGGACCGTCTGAGCGTCTGTAGCGGGCGATCCCCAGCCTCTACACTTTCATGGGGAGGAAGAACACCTGACACAAGCCTTGACGCAACACCCTCCTGAGACCTGACCCTAACACACACCCTTCTACAAGCCACGCACAGGTCACACGCAGGTCATTTAAGGGTACAAAGGTCACTGTTGCGATGTAGGTGGTAAGGATTAAGGTTATTCTGAAAGTTTTGCTTATTTTTTCCCCTCTTCTCTTTTTCTTTTTTTTTAACGTTGAAAGGGAAAATAATGCAACTCAGTTCAATTTGACTTTGGAATTTTTTTTTAAATATTAATCTTTTTTTTTGAGACACGGATAGACAGATAGATAACCACACACTCACACTCACACACACACACACACACACACACACACACACACGCTGGTATGAAGTAGTGAACAGCAGGTTCAATACTTGGCCATTACTGTCAATCAACAGAACGGAAACTGCCGCCGCTGCCTCTGTTTGGTTACTGTGTCCGAGGGAGGGAGGCTTTGCGAAAATACACGACGGGCTTGAATTGGGGTGCGTGGGAGGGCGGGGAGGAGGGAGGGGGGGAGGCAGGGAGAGGCAGAGGGAAGGGGAAGGCATGGGGGAGAAAGAGGAGGCAGGGGGAGAGGAGAAACTACACCAACCACGAAAATATTGCTCCTGCTGTTACTGTTACCACCTCTTCCTTCTGCTCCTCCTCCTGTTCTTCCTCTTCTTCCTCCTCCTCTTCATTCTCTTACTATACTACTACTACTACTACTACTACTACTACTACTACTACTACTACTACTGCTACTACTACTACTACTGCTGCTACTATCCATTTAGTTTAATTTGCTTCTAATGTTTGAGAGAGAGAAAAATAGAGTCATTCCTCATTATGTCCAGTAGTCAGGTAATTAGGACTCACCACTAAACGCTTACCCAAACAACAACAACAAAAATACAATAAAAAAATAAAAATGTTTTACCACCATATTTCCGAAGCACCAAAAAAAAAAAAAAAAAACACATACAAAAACAATACATTATGAATAAGCCAAGGATAAAGAGGAAGAACAAGAGGAAGAGGAAGAAAGGAAAAAAAAAAATATAGCTAGAGTTTTGTATCAATTAAAGGAGGAGAAAAGACAACGAGGAAGATAATACCCTAGGTCACATTTGATACCATGACCTTCTGACCTTACTCACTCTGTTTCAGCACCACTAGCCAGGTCATGTTTCCTTTCTCCTTTATTAAGTGACCTCGCTCATCCTCGTCTATAAATACAACATACATGGGTCACGTCACATTAACCTTCCTCCAAGCGTGTGAGTAAAGGAGAGAGAGAGAAAGAGAGAGAGAGAGAGAGAGAGAGAGAGAGAGAGAGAGAGAGAGAGAGAGAGAGAGAGAGAGAGAGAGAGAGAGAGAGAGAGAGAGAGAGAGAGAGAGAGAGAGAGAGAGAGAGAGAGAGAGAGAGAAAAAATGGTGTGTGTGTGTGTGTGTGTGTGTGTGTGTGTGTGTGTGTGTGTGTGTGTGTGTGTGTGTGTGTGTGTGTGTGTGTCTTTCCCCTCTCATCACCGCCCTCTTCTTCCTCCTCTTCCTTATTTGCTTTCCCATCCACATTCACTTCCCCTTCGCTGTTATCTATCTATTCATGTCCATCTTTATTTAATTATCACACCATTTACTTATTATTCCTTTATTCATATCAAGTCACCTTCGAAAATTAGTGTTGAGTAGGACCTTTAACCCTTTTTTTACCACTGTTTCCATGGCAACCCTCACCCCCTATTCCCCTCTCCTCTATATAAAAAATTTGGAGAAAAAAAAATCACACTGTTCACATAGATAGAAAAAAAGATTGAAGCGACAAAAGTTTCACGATTTCTAGCGAATTATTTCACTCCCCAAATCGTGCATTATAAATCAGGGGCCCAGGGCAGTGTACACACCAAACTATGTCAAAATGGTTGGGACAATATTTTTACATTAGTGGACGATTTAGATTCCTTTCCTCTGTGTTCAGCGTAGAGAGGGGAAAAAATTTGGGTTGAAAAAATGTGTAAAAAAAAGAATTGAAAATGTAAATACAGAAAAATACAAAAAATGAAATGTTGGATGAGGGAAATGGACGATATATGTTTTTTTTAATACATAATAAATATTGATTATACACGGATTACTTTAGGTATTTATTTATTTATATGGAAATTAGAGAGAGAAAAAAAGAAATTAATAATTGTGTAAGTGATATAACTAATTCTTCATTCCGTGTTTATTAAAACACACACACACACACACACACACACACACACACACACACACACACACACACACACACACACACACACACACAGACACACACACACACACACACACACACACACACACACACACACACACACATCTACAAAGCAACACACTCCCCCTCTTTTGTACATGTTAGCTTTTCACACTCAATTTTCCCCTCACAATGGGTTCTGTGTGTCCCTCAAGAGTCTTGCAACACGGCAAGAACAACTCATCAACACTGTCAACACTCCCTCAGGCGGCAAGAAGGACCCTAAGACTGCTCAACACACTAAACTTCCGCGGAATTAAATGACGGCTGGGTTTGGCGGGAAGATTTTGGGGGGAAGATTTTGGCGGGTAGATTTTGGCGGGAAAGTTTTGGCGGGAAGATTTTGGCGGGAAGATTTTGGCGGGGAAGATTTTGGCGGGGAAGATTTTGGCAGGAAGGTTTTGGCGGGAAGGTTTTGGCGGGAAAGGTCTGGCAGGAATATTTTGGCGGAAAAATGATCGGAGACAGTTTGGTAGGAACTAATATGTCTTTTTTTTTAATGTATTTTTCTCGCTCATAAGTTTTTTTTATTAATAATTATTTGTTATATGTTTTCATTGTATAAATCTATCTGCATTTATTTTCTCTTATCTTGTTTTACTATTTTATTTCGTCTATTCGTTTTTCATGCCTAAGGAACGTTGACACACACACACACACACACACACACTCTCTCTCTCTCTCTCTCTCTCTCTCTCTCTCTCTCTCTCTCTCTCTCTCTCTCTCTCTCTCTCTCTCTCTCTCTCTCTCTCTCTCTCTCTCTCTCTCTCTCTCTCTCTCTCTCTCTCTCTCTCTCTCATACTTTTTGTTTACACTGACACCCACGCATTCGGACGCTCAATTGGGCAACATAATCGACTACATACTCGTTTTCTGTTGCCTCCACCCGACCATGAGCCTCAGGGAAACTAAAATAATAATATAAACTCTTTGATTTGCTACTCACAGCTCTCAAAGGGATACGAGGATAGCATTATCATAGTTATTAATAAATATTTTTCCCTCTCCCCTCGTATAGGAAAAGAATACAATAATGTTTTCACACTTCAAATAAATACTGACGCCCGGGTGTATGACGTTGAGGGGGGGCGTAGTGTGACGTTGAAGGGGGGTAGGGGTGTAGTGTGACGTAGGGGGGAAGGGGTAGTGTTACGTGTGGCTTTACGTTGTGTACTGATAATTCTGGGACAACCTGTCAGTTTGCGAACCCTGGACATGTGTTGATATTCTGGTGACACTCCGCCTTCACCTACAGGGCTGGGCTGGTGATGGTGGTGGTGATGGTGGTGGTAGTGGTGGTGGTGGTGGTGGTGGTGGTGGTGATGGTGATGGGTGTGCGTAGGGTATTATTATTTAGGTTAATTATAGGTTATTACTTAAAGAATGTGTTAATATATAAGGAAATTTATGGCTGATTTAGGTGTATCTGTTGAAAATTGTTGTTTGAAGTTAACAGGAAACTCTAACTTGTGGTAAAAAGGGATTGATAAACTTAAATAGTAAAAAATAACGAGTTAACAACCATTAGCCTTTTACACTAAATAAATAAACACCAATTACAACAACAAATCACTATAAAAACATCCCTACAACCTTAACCTAACTCCAAAACAAACAAAGACACACACACACACATACACACACGCACTCATATTTCTCTTTCACTCAGATTGTATAAAAGTGGAAATGAAACCAAAGGAAGAGGAAGAGTAGCGAGTCTCACGAGCGCCATCTATCAGGCGTGAAGACAAACTCAAATCGGCATTGCCACTACATCGAACTCTCTCGCCTCGTCATGAATCACTGGGAAGCAAAAGGAAGAAAGAAAAGAGAAGAGAGAGAGAGAGCGAAAGAGAGCGAGAGAGCGAGAGACTTTCAGAGGGTAACGACACCACTCTCGCAGTCGTAGATTCAGGCTTTTGTTTTTCTCTTCTTCGGCTATAGTTATGAAGCAATCGAAGCAAAGTGGTCGAGATGAGTATTGTGCTTCGGTAGATTGTAGTAGTGGTGGTGGTGGTGGTGGTGGGGTGGGGGGTGGTGGTAGTGTTTATCTGATTGCATTAATGTATGTTAGTATTGCTAATTGTGGTAGGGGTTATTGATTGTAATATAAAATTGTGGAGGTGATAATGGCTGTAATAGTAGATGTTGTTGTAGTAGTAATAAAAGTAGAAATAGAACCACCACCATCACCACCATCACTACCACTACAACACAACAACAATAACAACCACAACCACAACCACAACCACAACCACAACCATAACCATCTAACCACCATAATCTAAACATAATAAGCTACCCGTACAAAAAGTCAAACAATCCATCATCATCATCATCAGGACAATAACACTAAACACAAACAAACAAACAAACACACGGACACATTTCTTGACACCTTAGAAATGGGTTGTGGTTTAGATGCGATTTTGTTAAAAGATCAGAATTACCCTCCGGCAGCGCGCGTCGCCTCTGTGGCTGGCGGGATAAAGAGGTCATTAAGGAAGGCAATTATCATTAACTGTAATAATCTCCAGGTTTATTACTGCCATAACTTGCGAGGCATTGTCACCTGACGGTGTACCCCATGTTAGGCAGGTAGTATTACTTATATTTTTATTCCTATATATCTCATGTATTATGCAATTAATGTTATTATAATTGTTGAGGTATATATGTAGTAGGTTCTCGAATGTCATGTGTCGTGAGGAGGCCGAACGTTCGGGAAGCAGTCTCGTGGTGTCTGGCCGCCATCCGGTCAGAGAGATGCTGCAGACTCAGCAAGAAAGGAGGCCGATGTCAGCTTTTGGACAGGCGTTCGCTGCTGGCTGCTTTACTGCACCCAGCTTGCCGGCTCGCAGACCTACCCGCCGCAGCTACACCTACAAGTCACGAACCCTCGGAGTGCTCTACTCTCACCGTACATCCGAGGTCCGGACTGACCGTTATTACTGACATTTCTGTGTTATTACGAGTGCCCTACAAACTGTCGCTGAAGTTATATATATTGCACAAACCTCACCTTATACCCAAGTGTGGAGATATAGTGCCACAGTGACTCTTGTGATATACTTTAATCTATGTGCATACCCTGCTTGCTTAGAATACAAATACAAGCAGTGAGATTTATTCTATGTACCAGTGTACTGATTATCTTATACTATAAATAAAACTGTATAAAGTACACGTATTTGGCTAAACCACTCGGGCCACACTATCTCACATAACACTCGTTACCACACCGGGGTAACAACGGATTGGGTAATTACTCTCCACCTGTGTGTGTGTGTGTGTGTGTGTGTGTGTGTGTGTGTGTGTGTGTGTGTGTGTGTGTGTGTGTGTGTGTGTGTGTGTGTCAAGTCCCTGTTTCTCCTCCCCTCGAAAAACACCCCAAAACACCCTTCCTATAGCAATAAAACACACTACAGATTTAATACTTTAGTTAACCTTCAATTAAACATCAACGAACGAAGTCTAAAGAGAGATTCCAGGCAACAAGTTGATTCCAGACGCTTAGTAGGTGCAGGATGGAAGGAAAGTGCTAGTCTCTCTCTCTCTCTCTCACACTCTCTCTCACACAACTCTCTCTCTCTCTCTCTCTCTCTCTCTCTCTCTCTCTCTCTCTCTCTCTCTCTCTCTCTCTCTCTCTCTCTCTCTCTCGCTCTCTCTCAATACATACAAATGCGTATAATCCATTTAAGAAGAGAGGGAGGACTGCTACCAAAACGAATTGCATCTATAAACTTTGGATAATAGTTCTCTCCCGCACACGAAACACCATTCTCTTGTAATTAAAGAAAACGAGAAACTGTGTCATCATAGAAACTGGGAAGCGAGGGAACTGCATGCTGTGCTCCATACTGTATACCTAGCTCTCTCTCTCTCTCCTCTCTCTCTCTCTCTTCTCACTCTCTCTCTCTCTCTCTCTCTCTCTCCCTCTCCTCTCTCTCTCTCTCTCTCTCTCTCTCTCTCTCTCTCATCCTCTCTCTCTCTCTCTCTCTCTCTCTCTCTCTCTCTCTCTCCTTTAAACTAGATCGAAGCAATCATAAGTCTGTCGGTTTCCCTGTCGGTCCGCTCTTTCTGTTCACGTCCGCTTCTGGTCTTCACACACACACTCACACAGACACACAACACACACACAGACACGAACACAGACACGAACACGGACACGGATACGGACACGGACACGGAAACACACAGGGACACACACACGGACACCCCCACCCCCCCCACCCCACACACACGCGCACTCACACACGGAATGAAATTATCACAAAGAGCAGAAATACCAACACTAAATCAATTACTACTACTACTACTACTATTACTACTACTACTACTACTACTACTACTACTATTACTACTCACCACAACACGTAAGTCAGACCCAGCACAGTTGAATAGAAGCTGCAACACCACACACACACACACCTGCAGCACCACACACCTGTTCTCCTCTAAAACACACACCTGTCACTTTTCAAGGTCACAGGTGGGTGTTAGTTCGTTAATACGTCCACAATACACCTGCCGACCTTTGCTACACACTTGTCTGTAGCAAATGGATGCCCATAAGCGGAGGCAATGTGTGAATGGAGAGGTCAGACGAGCAACTGTTTATGGTGAAGCCGGGGAGCATTAAGTTCGAAGCTTCATGGACGGTTCGGAGTGTGTGGGAGGCATGATTCAAACGTTCGCTGCTTCACACACACACAGACAGACGCACACACACACACACGTACAGACCACACACACACGCTAGTATATCTAACGTAGCACACACCATTAACTTGATGAATAGCCAATCGTGCTTTCAATCAGGTGCAAGTAAGTTAGTGTTATGACCTCCACGCTGGATTAGGTTATCCAATAATTTCGCACCTCAAAGAAAGAGGCTTCACTTTGTCACCTTTTATAAGCGTTAGTTAGTTAGGTTAGTCCAGGATAATTAAAAGGTAAATATGTAATGATTTTGCAGGTGTTATCATGGTAAACTGTGATACATTTGTTAAGTGTTAAGTTATGTGATAGTGTGTTAAAGTCAAGCAATTCACTTTAAGCTGAGTGATGGCAAGCTTCGTTTAAATATTTTGAGTATATTACTAATAAATAGATATGTTTTTACGTTATTCTTAAGGTCATGTGATGTGTATGTGGTGTGTAGTTGGTAAGTGTCAATACATAAACTGTGCAGAGAGAGAGCGATCTAGTGAGAAAATTCATCGATTGTCCTAGCACGTATAGGGATAAAAATGTGCAATGACCATTTTCCGTTTCTGACCAATAGGGAACGATCATTAGCCACACCCGCCGCAGCAATCACATCAACGAGGGAGTGTTTGCGATAATCTAATTGGCTGAGCAGGTGAGCACACGGCAGGTACTTAATTACTAACCATTTATTGAACACAGGTGAGCTTGTCCCTTTCGTGGATTCCATATTGTAAATTATTTCATTATATCCTCCACATACACGCACACGCAAAAAAAAAAATGTATATATAGAATCCCACTTTCCCGAATGGATTTAAATTCGTAGATAAATTCGAGTTAATCTGTACAACGCATAAACTAACAGGTATTTGCACCGTATTTGCAAGTGTCATGGAAAACCTTTTGGCCTTTTCATTTAAGGTAAAGTTGAGTTGGTCCACATGTTTTCCGATCATTACTGTGTCTAAGCTTGAATACCCACTCACCTAACTACCATTAACTACCTAACTACCCACTTCCCCATTTATCTACTCAACCGTAATCACCTCTACCCCACCTTCTCTCTCTCTCTCCCTATTCTATTTTTTTTTGTTTCTCTCTCGTTTTATTCTTTACTGCCATATCATGAAAAAACCCAGAAAGCATAGAAAGCAAATGATGTGTGTGTGTGTCGTGTGTGTGTGTGTGTGTGTGTGGTGTGTGTGTGTGTGTGTGTGTGTGTGTGTGTGTGTGTGTGTGTGTGTGTGTGTGTGTGTGTGTGTGTGGTGTGTGTGTGTGTGTGTGTGTGTGTGTGTGTGTGTGTGTGTGTGTGTGCGTGCGTGTGTGTGTGCAATCTGTAATAGACACAAAAGCAATATTGTTGTTAAACTTTGAAATATATATATATACTCATATTTTAATCCTACTTCTCTTGTGTATTCAAAATAGTACCAGATGTGTATCATTATTTTTATGTATAGATTCAGATATTTCTTCCAGTTTGTCCTTTCATATTAATAAAAAAATAAACAATTAACTTTATATTCCATGAAAACTTGCATTTTTTTTTGTTATATATATATTTTTTACTATAGTCTGTGCAATTAATCCTGTATATGTTAGGTTAAAATAAAAAAATAAAAAACTAAACTAAAAGAAAACAGGTGTTGGCCAATCCTACAACTACTTCATCTTGCCACGGAAATAAACGGGGGGAAACAGTACTCCGTTTGGCTTCTCGTTTAAACCATTCTGTCTCCTTCTTATGACTTTCCCGATATTTATACTATTCCTCCTTTTTCATCCTCCCTCTCCCTCTCCCTCTCCCTCTCCCTCTCCTTCGACGTCCAATATTCTATGTCTGTTTTATCGTGTTGTGTATTTTGTTTTCTCTCTTACTTCCTATTTCTCTTTCTCTATCTCTATTTCTTGTTTTTATTGAGATAATCTTTTGTCTCTTATTTTCATCATAATTCAGCTTATTTTTCCTCCTCCTCCTTCTCCTCCTCCTCCTCCTCTTCTACCAAATGCCTCCTTCCTTCCTTACCTCCTTTTCTTTTATGTCTTTATTTTCTCTTTCCTAATGCTTCCCTTGTCACGAATATCACCTCTTCCACCTTTTTCCTTTATTCTCCTACTCCTCTCTTACTCTTCTCCTCCTCTCTCTCTCCTCCTCCTCCTCCTCCTCCTCCTCCTCCTCCTCCTCCTCCTCCTTTCCTTTCTATATAGATAATCACAGAAGCCTTGAGATAGGAAGGCCTCTAGTCGATGCTTTCCATTGTCAGTTGAAGAGTCTCCTTTAGAAAATCCATTAAAAAATAAAAGGGATGGACTTATTTTTTTGGTGTATTAAAGGTCAGTGAAGAAGAGTTTCAAAGGCACCACTATTAGGAAGGAGAAAAAAGAGAGTATCAGTCTTTTTTTAATTTTTTTTTTCTCTCTCTCTCTCTCTCTCTCTCTCTCTCTCATCCTCTCCTCTCTCTCTCTCTCTCTCTCTCTATCTCCTCTCTCTCTCTCTCTCTCTCTCTCTCTCTCTCTCTCTCTCTCTCTCTCTCTCTCTCTCTCTCTCTCTCTCTCTCTTTGTGGCTATTTTTTATTTAATCATCAATGGAGATTCAGGATAAGATATTATATTCTTTTTTTATATATATTTTTTTCTTCTTCCATATTCAGATAATTCATAAGACGTATTGTAGGCTTCATTTTTTTTCTTTTTATCCAATTTTTCGTCTTTCTCTTAGTTCTCCTTCCTTCCTTTTCTCCTTCACTCTCTTCCTCTTCTTCTATCCCTTTCCTTCTTTCTCCCTTTCTTCTTTTCCACAATTTTAAAGGCGGGCAATAATATAAGAGAAGGAAGGATAAACTATTGTATTCTTATCGTCGTCATCATCGCATTTCATCATCGTAAAGCTTAACTCTGTGTATAGGTTTAGCTTTCCGTTTTCTTTACAGCCGTTTTTTATGGTCTCTTTACAAGGGAAACATCGAGAGAGTCACTGTTACCCTACCTACGTGTTACCGGAAACTTGGAGCCGATGGAAACAAGGACAACAAGGAAAAGAGGAAAGGAATTGCTGTGTTGAAGAAAAGAAATAGAAGAGAGAAGAACAATAAATAGGAACATAATCGAGAGAGAAAGAGACAGAAAGAGAGAGAAATAAAAAAAGAGATAGAGAGACTGTTGTTCCACTCGAAAGATAGAAACTCGATGCTGGTTCATGATACGTCAATTACTCTTAAGCCTTGAACATTTTTTTGGAAACAGGAAGGTCAACGCTTGAGAGAGAGAGAGAGAGAGAGAGAGAGAGAGAGAGAGAGAGAGAGAAGAGAGAGAGAGAGAGAGAGAGA
>JAXIVD010010781.1:0-12653 GCA_036785275.1 Cancer borealis
TATATATATATATAATATATATATATATATATATATATATATATATATATATATATATATATATATATATATATATATATTTATATATATATATATATATATATATATATATATATATATATATATATATAAATATATATATATATATATATATATATATATATATATATATATATATATATATATATATATATATATATATATATATATAATATATATATATATATATATATATATATATATATATATATATATATATATATATATATATATATATATATATATTTATATATATATATATATATATATTTATATATATATATATATATATATATATATATATATATATATATATATATATATATATATATATATATATATATATATATATATATATATGCATATATCTAAATATGTATATATATATATATATATATATATATATATATATATATATATATATATATATATATATATATATATATATATATATATATATTTATATATATATATATATATATATATATATATATATATATATATATATATATATATATATATATATATATATATATGTATATATATATATATATATATATATATATATATATATATATATATATATATATATATACATATATATATATATATATATATATATATATATATATATATATATATATATATATATATATATATATATATATATACATATATATATATATATATATATATATATATATATATATATATATATATATATATATATGCATATATATATATATATATATATATATATATATATATATATATATACATATATAAAAAAAAAAAAAAAAAAAAAAAATATATATATATATATATATATATATATATATATATATATATATATATATATATATGCATATATATATATATATATATATATATATATATATATATATATATATATATATATATATATATATATATATATATAAATATATATATATATATATATATATATATATATATATATATATATATATATATATATATATATATATATATATGCATATATATATATATATATATATATATATATATATATATATATATATATATATATATATATATATATATATATATATCTATCTATATATATATATATATATATATATATATATATATATATATATATATATATATATATATATATATATATATGCATATATATATATATATATATATATATATATATATATATATATATATATATATATATATATATATATATATACATATATATATATATATATATATATATATATATATATATATATGCATTTATATTTATATATATATATATATATATATATATATATATATATATATATATATATAAATATATATATACATATATATATATATATATATATATATATATATATATATATATATATATATATATATATATATATATATGTGATGCTTCCAATTTAATCTCAAATAGGCCTACTGAATGTATCTTTTTTTGTTATGTTTAGTCTTCCCTTAGATCCTGTATTCCCAAGGGGATACTGCATTATATAAATGTTTTTACTCACATCATTCATACTTTCATACTATATGTTTATATTAATGTTTATATTAGAATTGTTTCTCCAAACTTTCAAATCCTATGCAGTCAACCCCTCCCACAAGACAGTTTTCTATGGAAAGAAATTAATATCATAATCTAATCATTATTAATAGTTATTAACTTGTCAAAATGCTCTCCATAGTCTAATATAATTAACCTACTTAGTTATCTTCCCACAAAATTTTGTTAAGAATGACGTAATATTGCACCATTTGATGTGATCCCACGCCCCAGGGCCTGTCCCTGAGAAAAGTCACGTAGACAAAAATGTTCCCCTATATAGTAATCCAGAGATCAGGTTCAATAGATATCTAAATGTCACTTATTTAGCGTCAAAATTTATTTCCTATAAATTGATAACTATTTCACGTCTCAATCATCAATTAATAATAAGATCAAAGGAGGAATATCCTTGAAACCCCCCCTTCCCCCTTCTCATCTCCCGCTTTTTTCCCAGAGAGCGTCACTCGTCGTTCACCATTGGTTGTGTTCACAGGTGAGTGACATCGCTCTCGAAATCCGTCAATATTTGTGAAATTCAATGCCTCTCGCCATTATTATATAGTCCATAAGCTTCCCCAATAGTCTGACAATACATGTAAATCCCTATTGAGATCTATTATAAGTGGATAATATCAATTTCCTTCTCTTAAAGAAGGACAACGTGGTTTCAAAACCGCATGGTCCCCTATTCCCTACAAAATATTTCATGGTGTACAATATATATTTTTCACGGTAATTTCTATGTTATTGTGACTGTGTATTAACTTCTGAGTTAAGGAAGTGAATTATACTGACTCGTCGTTCAACGTCGATTGTGTTTACAGGGAAAGAATGCCTCCACGACAGTTACACCAATTTCTCATTTACTTTCTTTTGTTTTTGTAGTTAAATGAACGGCTAGAAAGCCACTGCCAAATTTCCAAGTTAAGCTTTAGGAAACTATGTGTCACGTAAGACGGTCTGATAGACCCAGCCCATGTATTCAGGAATAGGAATCGCGTATTCCTACTTAGTGAGGAAGAGTTATACTATGTATGCATAAACAGAAACATTGAGATCACCTTACTTTCGGAAATCCCCTGAGAAAAGGTTCTTTAACTGTTCTCAGGCCCAGTTACAAAATTATAACATTTTTAAGGTGATATTTTTCAGGGAAGGGAGTCAAGGGTATAATGTGTAATGTGTGAAGAGTTTGGTATCTCGAGGTGAGATATGTATTGCCAACTCTGTATTTATTTTCTTTTTGAGGAAGGTGATGTTTTTCTGCCATGAGCCATTAAGTTGTCTGATACTATAACTAAGCCGTTTTTCTAAGACTCAGTGATCAGCCTGTGATATTCAAAGTATACATTAAATAAATAACTCAAGTAAAATCTGAGAGAGTGATTGTGTTAATACTAACCTTCCGTTGGTGTGGTAAGGTTAATAGGGAGGTGCTCAACACTCTTGAAAAAGGATATGAAACAAATCCACGAATCCATGTGCCTTATTGAAACTCAGTCCACTCTACCAAATAACTAAATTGTTAAATCAGTTCCCCCTTTCTTTTCATTGGTCGCCTATATTTCCCTGGTAGTAATTATTTTCTCTTTCGAATATTTTAACTTCCCTTTAGGAAGAAATTAAATTCCCTGAGAATCCCCTAATTCTCACTAAACCTTTGGGGGTGGTGGCAGCTTTCTTTTCTTAATATTCAGGGAAATATCCAACATCAGGGACCATTAATTAATATAATTAATCAAAGTAAATATCTTCTTAATTGCCATGAGAGTTCCCCATTCGAAGTTAATTTAATGACAAGGCACCACACTGGTGGTCCTTCAGCAGTGAAGTGAAAGTAAAATAAATTAATTAAATAAAGAATAGAACAACAATTAACAACTATAATAAATAAATAAAAAAATAACGCCCCCGTCCCCCCCCCGGGCACCACACTGGTGGCTTAAGCGGTGGGATTCAAAGTGTTTTGAGCACTGCCTAACATTACCACAACAAGGGAGGATGTGGAAAATTTCAGTGGTGAGTTAGATTAAGTTAGCCTGGAGTAAGTTAGTCTGGATTAAGGTACAAACTGACCCAGTATCCCTAGCCAAAATGGAGTATGAAGATAGAGAAGGGGAGACAGTAGAAGGCAGTTGGAATCTTGAAAACTCCAAAATCATGAGAGGGGAAATCGAAGAATTAAAGAATGTGGTACGTCAACAGGCCGCGGTGATAGAGAGAATAGGGAGTCGCGTCATCAAACAGGAAGAGACCCTTGCCTCACCTGTAGTTAGTCGCCCCCCAGTAACCAAACCGAGAGACATCCCCATGCTCGAACTAAACCACCTGGAGGGCCTAGAGGCTTCAACACGCCTCCAAATGTTTATTGAATTAATAGAACAGGCCACACCCGAGGATGCCTCCCGAATCCAAGTCGCCAAAAGCAGGTTAGGATCAGAAATAGTCATGCTCGTACATAACCACCAACGAAAACGGCCGAACCTTTCATGGAGTAATTTTTGTCAGCTATTAAAAGATGAGTTTGCTGTAGATGTGAATCTAGACCGAGCGTGGCAGGATTTAGAAAATGAATTTTATGACTGGGGAGAGAAGAGCCCACAAGTCTTTTGTAATAGAACCATTTGCAAATACGCCACTTTAGAGTCTAAATTTCCAAATGAAAAATTTCCTGATAGAAACAAATACCTAAAACGAAAGGTATGGCAAGGTCTACCACGAGATCTCAAAGATAAATTGGAAGGTTTCTTAGATGAAGCCTACCCCCTAAATAAATTCCTGGACAGAGTTGAGTACCAAAGACAACTTTTCTTGGAAACACAAACCCCATCTGTACAGCAGGTGTCCAGAGAAAATGAAAAATCAGTAAGACCAAAAGTCACCCAACCCCTAACTTCTGCCCCAGCCCCCTCCCCAGAGTCAGAAAGCAAGTCCGAGATAGAAGATCTCAAGGAACAAATGAAGGCCCTGACAACTCAATTAAGCCAGCTCGAATCAATTAGCCCACCCAGTCAATACCATCAGTATCAGTCCCTTACTCCTTCTGGACGGTCATGGTCCTCCCCAAAGCCAAAAGTATTCTGCCCTTATTGTCGTTCTCACACTCACAACCTGAGAGAATGTGCCTCAGCTCCCAACGATGGGTCGTGCTTTGACTGCCGACGCATGAATTGCAGAAGGGGAAATGCCACTTGCCCAGGGAGAATTAACCAGAATCATAGCTGACTAACTCAGGCCCCCGCCTCTCCTATAATTCAACTATCAGTAAACAATAAATTAGTGTCAGCTTTGGTAGATACTGGTAGTAGTTATACTTTAATGAAATAATCCACCAGAAGTAAATTAGGTTGTGAACTCCACCAGAAAAGAAAATTCCCTTGTCTCCAAGGAGTAACAGGAACACCCCTCAGAATACTAGGTTCAGTGTTAGTGGAAGTAGGTATTGGGCTGCAAACGGTAGTAAAGAAATGGGTCCCAGTGGTTCCAAACAGCTATTTGCAAGCAGACATGTTGCTGGGAACTGACATCCTATTCCATTCCTCATTCATATGGGATCCTGAGAAGAAGTTATTTAATTGGGGAAAGGCTCCTTATGCCGTCCACCAAATTCGACCCCGGAAAAGTGCAGTCCGTAACGTAACTCAACTTCCTCCCCCAGTAATATCATTAAAACTTGAGAACCAATTGCATAATCCCAAAGAAATTCGGCTAGATCCATATCAAACCAAATTCATTCCCCTAACGGTTGCAGAAGAAACTGGTACCACCCTCATAGTACACCCACAAGGAAAACCCTCCAGTAACTGTCACCCCTTTTGTGTTAACGTAAATGATGATCAAACTATTCCCTGCCCAGTAACTAACAACACCAAAGTACCCAAAATTTTTAAAATAGGCACCCTTTTTGGCCGGTATGAGAAGGGCGAAGTAAATTCACCTTCAGTACATCACATTCAAAATGACCTCCTTCCCCATTCCGACCAACCTAGTATTCCTGGAGGACGTAAAGAAAAGTTAAATCACCTATTATCTAAATTACCCATGTCCCATTTAAGGAAAACACAAAAAGCAGAATTAAATAAAGTCATCTTAGCCCATGATCAGCTATTTTTGCTGGAAGAGGGAGAATTGGGAACCCTTAATGTCCCCCCTGTGGAGATTCAGTTGACAGATGACAGTCCTGTGAGGGCCCCTATGTACCGGTATCCTGAAGCCTCAAAGGAAATAATTAGCCAAATGCTAGAAGATATGGAAGCCCGGGAAATTATAGAAAAATCGACTGCTGCATGGCTCAGCCCGATTGTATTAGTAAGCAAATCAGATGGCTCTAAGAGGATGTGTCTCGATTACAGGAAAGTAAATACTCATTTAGCCACTGACATTTATCCTCTCCCAAGGTTGGACGAATTAGTCGAGCAAGCCTCGGGCCAGGCTTTCTATACCACCCTGGATCTTAAGGAAGCCTACTTCCAAGTTACCATCAAAGACAGTTCTCGAGACATTACCACCTTTAGTGATGGAATATCATTATATCGCTTCCGCAGACTCCCGTTTGGATTGTCCTGCTCACCAGCCATCTTCTCTCGACAAATAACCTCAATCTTAACCCCTTTATTGAAGGAGGGATGGGTTAGAAATTATCTGGATGACATAATCTTGTGGGCCCCTGATTTTTCCACCATGTTAACTAGAGTCCAAAAGATCTTTCAGACCCTAGAGGAAAGTGGCATCAAATTAAATTTGAGCAAATGCACTTTTGGAGAGGCAGAAGTAAAATTTTTGGGCCATTTGGTCTCTAAAGAAGGATGTAAACCTGACCCTAAAAATGTCGAAGCCATCAAAAAAATGCCTCCTCCCAACACAGTTAAAGGAGTCCGACGATACTTAGGAATGTGTTCTTTCTATCGTAAACACATCCAAAATTTTGCCAAATTAGCAGCCCCCCTAAACAACCTCACAAAAAAGAATACTAAATTTAATTGGACAAAAGAATGCCAACACTCCTTTACCACCCTAAAACAAATACTCAGTGATGCCCCAGTGTTAGTTAAGGCAGAATTAACACAACCATTTATAGTCACCACGGATGCTAGCAATACTGACGTTGGAGGTGTCCTCAGCCAGATTCAAGTAGATGGAAGTAACAAGCCCATCGGTTACTTCTCAAAAAAATTAAACCCCACTGAGTCTAGATATTCAGCCACTGATCGAGAAGCCCTAGGAGTAGTGTTAACATGCAGAAATTTTCATCATTATTTATGGGGAACAAAATTTAGCATTTTTACTGACCACCAACCATTAACTAGTATTTTCAAGAGGAAAACCAAAAGCCCCCGAATGAGCAGGTGGATACTGGAAATGAGGGAATATACTTACGACATTAAGTATCTAAAAGGGAAACAAAATGTGGTGGCTGACAGTTTGTCAAGGCCAGTAAGAGTAGTTCGTCAGATAACCGAGCCCAGAAATTATTTAGGACTAAGTCTAACAGCCATAGCCGAAGCCCAAAGAGAAGATGAGAGATGGAAAGAACTAGCAGAATATTTAGAAGGGGGAAAACTACCTACAAAATTATACCCTAAAGTCATCTTAGATCAGTTTGTGGTAGAAGAAAAAGTCTTGTATTTTATTAAAGAAAAAGTAGATGGCACCCTTCACTATTGCTTGGTAGTTCCTCAACCACTCAAACAGAAAGCTTTAGAATTTGCCCATGTAGTTTCTGGACATTTCGGGCAAAAGAAAACAATAGCCAAGGCAGAAGAATTTTTCTATTGGGCCAACCTGAAATCTGAAGTTAGCCAGTATGTAAAAAATTGCCTCACTTGCCAACAGTTTAAGGGTACCACAGGATTGCAACAGAAATGGCAAGAATTACCATCAGTATCACAACCATTAGAAAGATTAGGCATTGACCTTACTGATATGACCGCAGGGACACATGGTTATCGATATGTCTTAACAGTAGTGGATCATTTCAGTAGGTTCGTGAAATTATACCCACTTAAAACAAAACACACACACACTGTCGTGGAGAGCATGGAGCAGTACCTCGCAGACTTCGGCACCCCCCAGTCTGTGGTCCACGACAACGGGTTGGAGTTTGTGTCCCGGCAGTTCCAAGACCTCTGCCGGAGGCATCGTATTGCCAACTGCCATACAACCCCATATCATCCCCGAGGGAACAGCACCACGGAGAGGCTCCATTCGTCCCTCAAGACGGTACTGGCTATCCTATGTCCAGGGTACCCACTCAAGTGGCCGCAGTATCTGGCGTCCTGCCAGACAGTACTCAACCATGCTGTGCACTCTTCAACGGCCGTCCAGCCTTTCTTCGCCTTCTTCGGACGCCATGCCCCTCGTCAAGTGGATTCCCCCCTCCCCAGTATTGCAGGAGACCCCGAAGGACTAGAGGTGGCTAAGGAGGTGATCAAACAGACCCATCTCAAACAGACACGACGGTACCGGGAAGTGGCGAACAGGAAAAGAACTAACCAAGCCGTCAGTGTTGGACAATTGGTGTGGGTCAGACAGGAAGTGACACTGCCAGGTACTAGCAGGAAACTGAACCCTAAGTGGACCGGTCCCTACAAGACTATAGAAATCATTAGGGATGGTGGTGCTTACCTGCTCGAGAACGTCTTTACCAGACAAAAGGTGCAAAGGGCGGCTGAGAAAGTGAAGCCGTATGTGGGTACCGAGGAATGGTTATTAGCCCCCTTGGAAGTGTCGTGTGCCAAGGAAGACAATGAAGAACCACTGCCTCCACGGCTTAGGAAAAAACCTCGAAGATATATCGAGGAGTGTTAGGTACAGTGGCTGGGCAGAAACAACCCCAAAGACTATGCCACCATGGGTATTAATTTTAGGATATAAAGGAACAGGTTTGGACAATTAGTGGTGCTAAGTTGCAATCCCCTTGGAGGTATGTTGTTGGTGAATCGACCCAGGTGTGACAGGTCGATAGACTATCCACCTTAATTCCCCCGGGCCTAGTTTGAGCCCTGAAGGAGTGGTGAACTTTTAAAGTAGAAGATAAGTTCACAGGATTGTGTGTAGTTCACACAATGGACTAGTTCAGGAAGCTGTAGGCCACTTTAACGTGAGGGAATCACACCTGGTAGTAGTGTGATTAGGCCTATAAGCTACAGTCTGCCGGTGTTAGGAGGTGGAGGAGACATCAGGACGTAGCCTAAGCTCTGTCAAATGCTTCCTGTATGACCACTTGCTGCGGAAACGAATGAAGGGTGATTGAATGCGAATGTTGTGAGCAAATGAAGATGAATGACTGAGAATTTATGTTATTGTTTGTTTTGGTGTGAAAGTCAAGGGCTGGAAGGCTCAACTTAGCTACCGAGTGTCCGGGATCTTGTACAGTTGACGAGATCATCCATACTTCTCTCATGAGTATGTGGACTGGGGTGGGCACTACAATAATCTGAACTACAGCCAAGTAGCAGCAGTAGCCAGGCAATTGGTTTCTCAGGAACCACATATTACGTTGCCAGTGTTTTAGCCAGGAAGGGCTGCAGAAGTAGTGGAGTGGTGGGGAAGGTCGAGTGAATGTTAGACTGATGGAAAACCAAGGTGGGTTGTAGCCTTAGTGACCACTAAACCAGTTCCTAAATTGTAAAACTGTTAGGATGTAATTTTTTATTATTAGTGAGTAAAAACATTTCACCCGGAGGGAAAAGTCGTGTGATGCTTCCAATTTAATCTCAAATAGGCCTACTGAATGTACCTTTTTTTGTTATGTTTAGTCTGCCCTTAGATCCTGTATTCCCAAGGGGATACTGCATTATATAAATGTTTTTACTCACATCATTCATACTTTCATACTATATGTTTATATTAATGTTTATATTAGAATTGTTTCTCCAAACTTTCAAATCCTATGCAGTCAACCCCTCCCACAAGACAGTTTTCTATGGAAAGAAATTAATATCATAATCTAATCATTATTAATAGTTATTAACTTGTCAAAATGCTCTCCATAGTCTAATATAATTAACCTACTTAGTTATCTTCCCACAAAATTTTGTTAAGAATGACGTAATATTGCACCATGTGATGTGATCCCACGCCCCAGGGCCTGTCCCTGAGAAAAGTCACATAGACAAAAATGTTCCCCTATATAGTAATCCAGAGATCAGGTTCAATAGATATCTAAATGTCACTTATTTAGCGTCAAAATTTATTTCCTATAAATTGATAACTATTTCACGTCTCAATCATCAATTAATAATAAGATCAAAGGAGGAATATCCTCGAAACCCCCCCTTCCCCCTTCTCATCTCCCGCCTTTTTCCCAGAGAGCGTCACTCGTCGTTCACCATTGGTTGTGTTCACAGGTGAGTGACATCGCTCTCGAAATCCCTCAATATTTGTGAAATTCAATGCCTCTCGCCATTATTATATAGTCCATAATCTTCCCCAATAGTCTGACAATACATGTAAATCCCTATTGAGATCTATTATAAGTGGATAATATCAATTTCCTTCTCTTAAAGAAGGACAATGTGGTTTCAAAACCGCATGGTCCCCTATTCCCTACAAAATATTTCATGGTGTACAATATATATTTTTCATGGTAATTTCTATGTTATTGTGACTGTGTATTAACTTCTGAGTTAAGGAAGTGAATTATACTGACTCGTCGTTCAACGTCGATTGTGTTTACAGGGAAAGAATGCCTCCACGACAGTTACACCAATTTCTCATTTACTTTCTTTTGTTTTTGTAGTTAAATGAACGGCTAGAAAGCCACTGCCAAATTTCCAAGTTAAGCTTTAGGAAACTATGTGTCACGTAAGACGGTCTGATAGACCCAGCCCATGTATTCAGGAATAGGAATCGCGTATTCCTACTTAGTGAGGAAGAGTTATACTATGTATGCATAAGCAGAAACATTGAGATCACCTTACTTTCGGAAATCCCCTGAGAAAAGGTTCTTTAACTGTTCTCAGGCCCAGTTACTAAATTATAACATTTTTAAGGTGATATTTTTCAGGGAAGGGAGTCAAGGGTATAATGTGTAATGTGTGAAGAGTTTGGTATCTCGAGGTGAGATATGTATTGCCAACTCTGTATTTATTTTCTTTTTGAGGAAGGTGAAGTTTTTCTGCCATGAGCCATTAAGTTGTCTGATACTATAACTAAGCCGTTTTTCTAAGACTCAGTGATCAGCCTGTGATATTCAAAGTATACATTAAATAAATAACTCAAGTAAAATCTGAGAAAGTGATTGTGTTAATACTAACCTTCCGTTGGTGTGGTAAGGTTAATAGGGAGGTGCTCAACACTCTTGAAAAAGGATATGAAACAAATCCACGAATCCATGTGCCTTATTGAAACTCAGTCCACTCTACCAAATAACTAAATTGTTAAATCAGTTCCCCCTTTCTTTTCATTGGTCGCCTATATTTCCCTGGTAGTAATTATTTTCTCTTTCGAATATTTTAACTTCCCTTTAGGAAGAAATTAAATTCCCTGAGAATCCCCTAATTCTCACTAAACCTTTGGGGGTGGTGGCAGCTTTCTTTTCTTAATATTCAGGGAAATATCCAACATCAGGGACCATTAATTAATATAATTAATCAAAGTAAATATCTTCTTAATTGCCATGAGAGTTCCCCATTCGAAGTTAATTTAATGACAAGGCACCACACTGGTGGTCCTTCAGCAGTGAAGTGAAAGTAAAATAAATTAATTAAATAAAGAATAGAACAACAATTAACAACTATAATAAATAAATAAAAAAATAACGCCCCCGTCCCCCCCCCCGGGCACCACACATATATATATATATATATATATATATATATATATATATATATATATATATATATATATATATATATATATATATATATATATATGCATATATATATATATACATATATATATATATATATATATATATATATATGCATATATATATTTATATATATATATATATATATATATATATATATATATATATATATATATATATATATATATATATGTATTTATTTATATATATTTATATATATATATATATATATATATATATATATATATATATATATATATATATATATATATATTTATATATATATATATATATATATATATATATATATATATATATATATATATATATATATATATATATATATATATATATATGCATATATATATATATATATATATATATATATATATATATATATATATACATATATATATATATATATATATATATATATATATATATATATATATATATATATATATATATATATATATATATATAAGTAAATATATATATATATATATATATATATATATATATATATATATATATATATATATATATATATATATATATATATAAATATATATATATATATATATATATATATATATATATATATATATATATATAAATATATATATATATATATATATATATATATATATATATATATATATATATATATATATATATATATATATATGCATATATATATATATATATATATATATATATATATATATATATATATATATATATATATATATATGTATATATATATATATATATATATATATATATATATATATATATATTTATATATATACATATATATATATATATATATATATATATATATATATATATATATATATATATATATATATGCATATATATATATATATATATATATATATATATATATATATATATATATATATATATATATATATATATATATATATATACATATATATATATATATATATATATATATATATATATATATATATATATATATATATATAAATATATATTTATATATATATGCATATATATATATATATATATATATATATATATATATATATATATATATATATATATATATATATATATATATATATATATATATATATATATATATATATATATATATATATATATATATATATATATATATATATATATATATATATATATATATATATATATATATATATATATATATAT
>JAXIVD010010782.1:10000-12651 GCA_036785275.1 Cancer borealis
CCAGGCCTCCCCACGACCACCCTCCCCGGCCGCCAACCCCAGGGGGAGGGCGTGTGGAAGGGGTGGGTGGGGGATTCTCGGTCTGGCAGGAGATAATATCGTTTGTTGTTGAGGCGTGAGGGGCGAGCAGGAGAGGGTTGTGGCTGAGGGGACATGATGGGAAGGGAAGGGTAGGAAGGGAAGAGTTGGGATGGGTAAGGAAGGGAAGGGAAGGGAAGGGAAGGGAAGGGAAGGGTTGGGAAGGGAAGAGAAGGGAAGGGAAGGAAAGGGAAGGGAAGGGATAGGATAGGATAGGATGGGATAGGGAAGAGAAGGGAAGAGAAGGGAAACACAAGAGCCAATAATCTCCCCCACAGGAATGAAGACTGACACTGTGTTTTATTATACGTACATACACACACACACACACACACACACACACACACACACACATACACACACACACACACACACACACACACACACACACACACACACACACACACACACACACACACACACACACACACACACACACACACACTCAAAGTAATTATCGCGCTGGTAATGCGTTCTCCCCATTGCATACTCCAGTGACATTCCTCCTTTCATACCCATTAAGACAACCCATTATACCACCACCACCACCACCACCACCACCACCACCACCACCACCACCACCACCACCACCACCATCAGACACATTTACCTCATTCATCACCATCTCAAATCAGTCTTTAAGAACATATTGAGGCCTTTGGGTCGATATATTCTCTTAGCTAGGTGAGAAAGAGAGAGAGAGAGAGAGAGAGAGAGAGAGAGAGAGAGAGAGAGAGAGAGAGAGAGAGAGAGAGAGAGAGAGAGAGAGAGAGAGAGAGAGAGAGAGAGAGAGAGAGAGAGAGAGAGAGAGAGAAAAGAAAAGCTAGCGTTAATTGTCTTTCTTTACCCATTGTCATTATCTTAACGGCTTCCTATTCTCAAACTCCTTTCTCTACTTCCCTTTACTAGTTACTAATCCTAACTCCTTCTAGTCTTTCTTCTTCCTCCTCCTCCTCCTCCTCCTCCTCCTCCTCCTCCTCCTCCTCCTCCTCCTCTTCCTCCTCCTCCTCCTCCTCCTCCTCCTCCTCCTCCTCCTCCTCCTCGTCCTCGTTCCATTCCTATCGTTCCTTCTGGTCGTCTTCCCCTGTTCTATAAAACCCGCGGGAGCAGTATTTTTGCAGAGCCGTCACCATGTTGAGACGAAGATGAAAAGGAGAAAATTGCCTGCGTACGTTAGATGAGGGTGGAGGAAGGAGGCGAAGAGGAGGAGGAGGAGGAGGAGGAGAAGAAGGAGGAGGAGTGGAGAGGGAGTTTTGACCGGGAGGGAAGGAGGGGGGAGAGAGGAGGAAAGGAGATTTCATAAAACGTGTAGGAATAAACACAGTGAGGAGAGAGAAATAAAAAGAGTAAATGTATGTGTGTGTGTGCTCTTATGTGTGTGCGTGCTCGTATGTATGTGTGACTCTGTGTGTGTGTGTGTGCGTGTGTGTGTGTGTGTGTGTGCATTAGGTTTGCGTGTGCACGTCGCGGGTGAATGGTCGGCTTAATGACGTGGCCAGTGAGTGCGAGTGAATACTAAGCATCGTTCAGCTCAGGGAGTATATGTAAGGATCACGGGGGTGAGGCAACGACGGGGACCAACACACCATCAAGAGCAGAAAAAGACCCCCTCAAAAAGACCCCCTCAAAAAGACCCCCGCAAAAAGACCCCCTCAAAAAGACCCTTAAAATAGATCCCTTCAAAAAGACCCCTAAAATAGATCCCCCACAAATAGACCCTTCAAAAAGACCCCCTAAAATAGACCCCCATACAATGACCCTCAAAAAAAGACCCCTGCAAAAATAACCCTGCAAAAAGACCCCTTCAAAAAGACCCCTTCAAAAAGACCCCTTCAAAAAATACCCCTTCAAAAAGACTCCCTTCAAAAAGACTCCCTTAGAAATACCCCTACTAAAAGACTCCCTAAAAAAGAGATGGAGACTATAACCCATTCATAACCTTTCTTGTTAAAACTCTACGGACTCCTTCTTCCCTATTTCACTTACTACCATTTTCTATGAGTATTTCCATTGCCCTTTCCTCCGGCTATCCTTCCTCCTCCTCTATCTATCATACTATATCTTACCCCTTCATCCCTTTGTCCTCCTTGCCCACGTATAGTGTATGTTGTCCTCCCCCAGCCACGTAATCCCATCCCCCCAAATTGAAAGTCAACACAAACCCCCCATTAAGCATTCCGAATCCCTTTAGTAAACTGGGAATAGACTCCAATCCTATTCCTAGTGTGTTTTCTTTATCCATTCCTTCTCTTCTTGTTTATCTTTTATCTCTTTTTATCTTTTCTTTCTTATTTACTCTCTCTCGCCATCCTTCGTTTCTTATCTTCTTCTTTTTCCTCGCTCTCCTTCTTGTTTATTTCATACCTTCCTTCTTTACTTTCCTCATTCCTTCTTTCATTCCATCCTTCCATTTGTTTCTCATCCCATATCTTCCTTCCTGCTTTCCAAACTGCCTAATATCCTACCTTATATTCCTTTCTTCCTTCTTCCCTCCTTCCACCTTTAATACATTCTATCTATTCCCTCTTCCTTCTCTCCTTTCCTTCCATCCATTACTCCCTCATTCCTAGTAG
>JAXIVD010010783.1:0-12650 GCA_036785275.1 Cancer borealis
CTCTCTCTCTCTCTCTCTCTCTCTCTCTCTCTCTCTCTCTCTCTCTCTCTCTCTCCTCTCTCTCTCCTCTCTCTCTCTCTCTCTCTCTCTCTCTCTCTCTCTCTCTCTCTCTCTCTCTCTCTCTCTTTTATTCTGGCTTCCTCCCCCGCCCTCCCTCCTTCAGTATATTATGTTCCTTACAGATGACATGACCACAATAATGATTATGATTAGTTTGTGTCGAAGCACCGCTAAATTAAGTCTTCCCTTACTTCCATTTAGTTCCTTCTCTTGTATTTTGTTTCATCTTGTTTTGTCATTATTGTGTATGTTTTCTCTTATTCATCCCTTGATTGTTATTTCAAATCGTAAATTTTTTTTCTTTTCGTCGTCAAAGGCAATTTCTGATTTATTGTCATGTGGCTATTTTTTGTATCTATAATTTCTTTTTTCTTCCGCTTCCTTGATATGTCTTCCCTTCCTCCTCCTCCCAGTCTGGTTCTTCCTCCTTTCTTACCTCCCTCCTTCCCTCTCCCTCTCCCTCCCTCGACCTCCTTTCCTGAGGCAACTCTACGCCTCAGGGCTTCACCTCCTGGCTTCACTTAGGGTAATTATCCAGAAAGAGTTCCTGTAGTGTAGCCAGACCTACCTCCTCTTCCTTTTCCTCCTCCTCCTCCTCTTCCTTCTCCTTCTCTTCTTCCTCCTCCTTGCTCACTCCTTCATTACCCCTGTTCACCCCTTTATCACCCCTCCCTCATGGTTTTAGCCCCGTCTGACAACCTTTCACCCCCGTTTCCTTCTCATCACCCCGTCCACCTTCACCCGTACTTGTGTCTTATTCCCTTCGTTTCACCTCTTTTTTTCTTCTCTTGTACTCCTGACACGTTTTTTTTTCTCTCTCATCTCATCTCTTTATGCTATGTTTGAATATTTTACCCTTCTCGTATTTTTTTTTATCTGTGTTCCATTTTTGGTTTGCTGCTTTTTCTATCATATTTCCTCTCTCCCATCCTCTCTCCTCTATTTTCTGTGTGTTCTTCGAGGTCACTTTTCCTCTTTCTATTTTTATCATTTATTGTTTATTACTTTATTTCACTTTCCACTCATTACCAATGCGTCTTCTTCCCCTGAATCAATCATTTTCTCATATTTTCCTCTATCCACACCACTTTACTTTCTATATACTTCTTTAGACACCCTTTCGTTACCTCATTACAACCACAAAACTACTAAACTATCATAATTAAACTCACTTTCACCACTAATTAAACTTTTTCTCCATCCATATCAGACCATAAGGTGTTAGACTAAGCCTACTTCAATTAAGCCTATTCAGCAATCAGAAACACCTCATATTCCTAACTCATACTAGTAGACTCCATTAAGCCTCCATTATCAGTATCATTATTATCATTATCTATTGCTTCGTTTTTGTTATGTTGTGCGTGGAAATGTTGTTGGTCCCTCCCTCACTCCCTTAAATTTAGATGCAATACGTGAGTGAGTTAAGGCGGAAGAAAGGAAGGAGGAATCCGCGGTAATCATAGGATGGTTAATAACTCTTTCAGATCTCGGTTGAAGGATCGGTACATTTTCTTTAGACTCTTGATTAGTCTTGTGTAACTCTCGATTAAGATGTTCCGGTCTGTGAGGAAAGGTTTTCGTTTTTTACTCTCTCTCTCTCTCTCTCTCTCTGTCTCTCTGTCTCTCTGTCTCTCTCTCTCTTCTCTCTCTCTCTCTCTCTCTCTCTCTCTCTCTCTCTATTCCCGTGCTAGGTCTTCCCGCTGCTCCACCTCATGCTACCTCGACGACAGGGAAGGAAAGCTTACAGGAAGAGGACTCACAGTATCGTCTTTCCTCGCCGTGTCCCCTATCTTCCTTCCCTCCCTCTTTCTCCTGTCCCTTGCCCCTTCCTTTCCTGACACTACTGAAGACGCCACCTGTGCTCAGGGATCATTATCTCTCCCCCTTCCCCCTCGTCTACTTCCGCTCGCTCCTGCCACACGTCCCCCTAACCACAAGACTCGCCTGAGGCCGCCACACGCGCCGCCGGGGATGGCAATAGTCGCCGTAGGAAACCAGAGGGCAGACGGATAAATAACCGCAGCAAGGGAAGACATTACCAGCGAGTGGCTAACTACTGCTGCTCCGCCTCACTCCTCCTCTAACCCCCTGTGACCTTCAGAAGGAAGTTAAGGGGAACACACAAGAGACGGAGACACTTGCGACTGTGTAAATGTACGAGTCCTAGCTAAAAGGAAGAAAAGGATGCGACCAGTTGTTGATGTGGTTAAACTTCCTCCAGGAGTCAACAAGGAAGCCTCAATGAACACTTACTCTTTGCTCTCCTGGTCACACTGTCCACACATACGTAAAGGAGGAGAAAGGAATTAAAGAAGTGACAAAAAGACGATTGAGGAGTAGGAGGAAGACGAGCAAGAGGAGGAAGGTCGCGTAAAGAGGGAGGCGGGGAAGCTAGTGTAGCAGGGACTGTTGCACCACGGGCATTTCCGGAGTAACGCCCCCGCGGGAGCACCTCAACAGGGCCTCCGCATCAGGGCCGCACCGACAGGAGTGGCGCCAAAAGCCGACAGGTTATGGTGGTAGTAAATATCTCCCGACTTCTTATTTTTTTACTTTGCTTACACATTCATCTCTGTCTCCTACAATAATCATCCTCGAAGTCAATTATCTTGTATTGTTGAGTGAAATTGAGTTCAAATCCTTTTTTAAGTTAATGGCAGAATAAAATAGTAGAATTAGTTTTAACTCCTTATGCAAGATTGTGGCTCTATGTTACTTCAAGGCAGGTGTCCTTTTTTCCTTTAAGAACGGGAGAGCAGGTGGAGTTGGGATGAGTATGGGAAGTGATGGCGTAATGGTGGAAGAAAATAAATAGCTTGCATACACATTTCTGGGAAGTCGTTCCTGGTGTGGTAACGAGATGCTTCAGGTGCCATGTCTGTTTCCTTACTCCCTCAACCCTATACACACCTTCCCATGCACTACGAGTAACACACACATACATGTACATAAACACAAATACACACATACATACATAAATACACACACACACACACATACAAACACACACACACACACACACACACACACACACACACACACACACACACACACACACACACACACGCACACACACACACACACACACACACACACACACACACACACACACACACACACACACACACACACACACACACACACCAATTAAGTGAATCTTCGAAGTAAAAAAATATACATCATACACCCAAATTAAACTGACAATGAGGTAATAGCAGCGTGGGTGTGACGAACAAAAAGTGTGTGTGTGTGTGTGTGTGTGTGTGTGTGTGTGTGTGTGTGTGTGTGTGTGTGTGTGTGTGTGTGTGTCCTACTCAATGTGGTTCAGGTTTGGAGGCAACAGGTGGCGTTGAAGACTTCCGCTGAGTAGGAGGGTGGTAGGCCGGGGTGACTAAGAGGGTGGTAGGCCGAGATGACCAGAAGGGTGGTAGGCCGGATTGACCAGGTTGGTATTAGGCCGGAGTGACCAATGGGGTGGTAGCCCTGAGTGCCTAGGGTAGGGGCCAGATTGACGGAAGGTTGTAGTGACTGAAAGCTCGTAACCGTATCAACACAAATATCGACTTTTCATCTTGCACCGTTCACAACACAACGTCGTTCTCTCAAATATGGGTGTCTATGGACGCTTTGACACGTCACGACCGCCGTTATCACAACGGCGCTTATTTGATGCCGATCCGACGAAGCGCCATTGACTGCGTGAAATGTACCACATGGCACGCTATGGACAGGTTCACACTTGTTGACCCTTCGCCGACTCGACTCGATAGCGACGTCGAGTCGACCTGATCAACTATACAGCCTAGCAAAAGGGGTCAAAAGAATGCTCTGCTTCTCCCATAAGAAATTTATATGATCAAAAGTTGAAGTGGAAACCTTTCACAACCACTGAACTACTGAATCCTCGCCAGTAATTAAAAACAACTAACATAACAGAACCACTTACATCACCGTGACATCCTTTTTACAACCTAACTCGTGCTACTCGAAAATTAGCCAAACAAGGACAGTAGCAGCAGGCAACACCATAACCATCGCCGCTACCACCACCACCACCACCACCACCTACCAGCCTACCGGTCACTTATCAATACTAAATCCTACTCGATAATGTAGACTAATTCTACCTTACTGCCGATGGAAATGAGCGGGCTGGGGCTGGGCGTTTTCCCTATCAACACAGGCCTGGTAGCACTAACACGACAGGTGAATTATTTGGACAATTTCTTAAAAGAGGTGCCAGGCAGCGACCTCTCACCTCTACCCACACGTGATGACTAACGCCGCTGCTTGGTGATGATGTCATTATTTTCGTATTATTTCGCTGATTTATGGATTCATATGCTTTTTTTCTCTTGTTTTTTTCTGGTTTTCTTTTGTTCTATATTTGTAAAACGTTCTTGTTCGTTATTAAGTACTGTAAGAGATAAGAAACAATATACGAGTGTTGTTTTAAAAGTCTGTCAGTGTTGGAACCCCTTTGGAAAATCAAATATGTTCGAAACATTTAACATTTAAAAGTCTCTAGCTTCACAATATTTATTAAACGGCATGTCTACTTTTAAGTAAACATAGTCCCATCCTTGATATGAGTTCTCTAATTATTGTACGAACTAGTGAATGTGAATAAAAAATGTTTGAGGAATGTTCATGTGTAGCAGAAGTAGAAGAGAGAAAGACTAGGCTTGCAATTCATGTGTATACGGAATTTGTTAAAGGATCTAAGACTCAGTGCACCAAAGGATTTTTGAAGTTATAATCGAATAGACGGTGCAACATTTTAGTGTGGATGGTGATGATCATCATAATGATGATGAGGATGATGATGATAATGATGATGGTAATTATTCACTTATCACTTGCCACTGAAGAGATTATATTTGCATGAATCATTCATTGATCACCTTATGTGGCAGACCTGTTGAGGAAGGTGCTGCACAGAAGGCAGTACAGATTATTGCACATTATTTCAGGTGCCACGTCTGTTTCCTTACTCCCTCAAGCCCCTACACCCCATCCCATGCACTAATGCACTACGAGTAACACACACACACACACACACACACACACACACACACACACACACACACACACACACACACACACACACACACACACACACCAATTAAGCGAATCTTCGAAGTAAAAGTATACATCATACACCCAAATTAAACTGACGATGAGGTAATAGCAGCGTGAGTGTGACGAACAAAAAGAGTGTGTGTGTGTGTGTGTGTGTGTGTGTGTGTGTGTGTGTGTGTGTGTGTATGTGTGTGTGTGTGTGTGTGTGTGTGTGTGTGTGTGTGTGTGTGTGTGTGTGTGTGTGTGTGTGTGTGTGTGTGTGTGTGTGTGTGTGTGTGTGTGTCCCCTACTCAATGTGGTTCAGGTTTGGAGGCGACAGGTGGCGTTGAAGACTTCCGCTGAGTAAGACTAGTAAATCCATCCTAACAAAAACACGCGTTGGGTGGGTGGGCGTGCGGATGAGTGGGTGGGTGAAGGTGGAAGTGGAGGGCAGTAAGTAAGCAGTGGGTGGAGTGTGGAGGGTGGAGTGTGGAGGGTGGAGGGTGGAAGGGGTGGGTGGTAGTAAGGTTTGTGTTGCTGCATCTTGCACTACGTAACAAGGTAAGGGTGTTCGTGCATGTGATTCTTCCTAGCGACAAAAGGAGTGTTGTGGAGAGCTCACTTGAACACGCATTACGCTTCACCACCCTTCACCTTCACCGTTCACAGCATTACATAGTTAATAAAGCTGTTTTCTATATATATATTTTTTTTATATATTCCCATTACTCAACTTCTATAGCGTGTCCTTGAGTGTGGTGGTGATGGTGGTGGTGATTGTGGTGCGTACGTTCATATCAAAATTCTCGCATGATTTACTTTATATGATAACTGTGGGATTAACTCCAGAGGGACATCCGTATGCGGTCAGGGTTCGACGTGGTCTGTCTGTATATACTCAAGCGTGTGTGTTTGGGGAATACCTTTATTTTCACCAAGTAACAACAACGCTCTCCTCAGTAATTTCATGACCCAAGCCTCGTCTGTCTCTGGGCGCACCTGGAAGATAGGAGACAGTACGGAACCTGTCGCATGTAGCTGTGGCAGGTACCGTCCAGGTTGTCCCTACGTAATTGGAGGGCGGAGCAGCGTAGCGTGACTCCCCAGGGCTCCCTACCTCCCTATATCCCTACCTCCCTCCCTCCTTCCCTACCTCCCTCCCGTCCTCCCTTGCTTTCCTAGCCTCGCTGCCCTCTCAACTCACCTTCCCAAATACCTTCTTACCTATGTGACCTCAATCAAGAGAAACACATTGATTGACAACACACATTTTCTATTTACCGCGCAGCATCTGACCTCTGCAGGAATAACGTGGACAGCCGTGGACCGTGAACTCAACGCAAGAGTCGGCGTGAGAATTGGGAGCTCTGCCGCACTGGGGAGTGACAGTTTAGCGAGCCGCTCTCAAGGTCCTCCAACCACCAGCTTCCGGTGAGGGAGAGGGAGTCAGATAGGAGTTGCCACTTCCCAGGACCCATCTGTTCCCCATTTGCCCAGCCCTGTCAACTCCACTATGGGCACAAGGCATTGCGTGGATCGGGGTATGTTACAGGGGAAAGGAAAAACAGGCTGATGTCAAGGGTGTAATGGTAGGGGGAAGAGGGGAGCAAGGAGCGCCGGTGAGGTTAGAGGGGTAAGGCAGGGAAAGTGGGCGGATGGCGTGTGGCGAATTGTGGACGGCAGGCGTTGGAGGGGTTGGGAGGGATGGCTGGCAGAGGGATGGAGAAGGGAGGGAGGGAGAGCGGGGTGAAGGGTGGCGGGCAGCAGAATAGCCGGAGGGAACTGGCAGGAGGTGACGTGAGGCGAGGGTAAACCACTCCTCTCTGGCAACAGTGGCTTCACCTGGCCCCTCGTTACTCGGCAAGATAGTGCTCACACCTCAACCTTGGACATCATTACGCATCCGCTGCAACAACGCTTCAACACACACTGCAAAGGGACATTGCTCTCTATATATTAACATCTATCCTATCTGTTAGTTATCTTTTACATCGGTTTTTTCTTTTTTTACTTCATTTGTTTGGTGTTAGTAAAGGTGATGTAGTAGAAGCGTCACGTCATGCCTTGAGATGCCCCTCGCTGTCCTCATCATAATAATGACAATATCCGTTTCACAAAGGCTTGATAATCCCCCACAACTAACTCGAACCCCTTGAAGAGTGGATCAGGTGGCGGGAACGAGGCTCGAGTTGCAGCACCTGATCCGCTTCTGTCCGCTGACGTGTGCACAACGGACGGTCAGGCCGCTCACAGATGCCAGCTTAGGTTACTCTCCGAACTTTAAAAAGACGTTTGGGAGCGAAATTCCTCCACCCTTTTTAAAATCCTCCTTTTCAATGGGTGAGAAGAAAAGAAAAATTCCTGTGACCATTTCATGTGTATTTTCTATTTACTATTTCTTTTTCTTTCTTTATATTTCTTTCCTTCCTTTTTTTTGCTGCTGCGCCACAGTAGGTAACACATTTTCAGCTGTCAGGAAGGATTCGCCGATAACTACGGACTAAAAACCTTTTTCCTGTAAGATAATTTTCTTGCCAAAATATTTCTTAAAACTTTTTCTCACTTTCATCTTCCATAATTGTCATGCACCCTTTTTATCACCCTATCATCATGGCTGTAATTGACACCCTGCCCATCCTTTCTCCACGCCCCGCTAAAACCCCTGTGTCAGCCACTGAATTAATCTTGCCTGCAGCTCTGCCTCCCTCCACGGTGTGTTGCCTCGCTTCACTCCCGCAGCAGGGCACGACGCGTCATTTTACACTCGTGAGCACATCTGACCACGCCCAAAACTGTCTACAATACTCCTCTCAAATTTTTTTCTTTCCTCTCCACATCCCCCCCCCCCCACTATCTCTCTCTCTCTCTCTCTCTCTCTCTCTCTCTCTCTCTCTCTCTCTCTCTCTCTCTCTCTCTCTCTCTCTCTCTCTCTCTCTCTCTCTCTCTCTCTCTCTCTCTCTCTCTCGTAATATATTAAAGACAAAAAGATCGTGCAATACGAATATATTGATTAGGTAATGAAAGCAATGGTGTGCAATAATCTGTACTGCTTTCTGTGGAGCACCATTCTCAACAGGTCTGCCACATAAGGTGACCAATGAATGATACATGCAAATATAATCTGGTCAGTGGTACGTGATAAGTGAATAAGGATCATCATCATCATCATCATCATTATCATTATCCTCATCATCACCATCCACACTAAAATGTTGCACCGTCTATTCAATTATAACTTCAAAAAATTTCTGGTTCACTGAGTCTTAGATCCTTTAACAAATTCTTGCCCTACTCTATCCTCTACTTGAGTCTTTACTTTTCTTTAATGCAGCAGGATACTGAAATTCCGATGTAAGTAATGCAAGTGTCATGACATCTTCCTGAGAATAATCACTACACTGACAATATTGAGAAATCGTTTGGAGATATCTAAGGGGGACGCATATTGCAGTATAATATTGAGTCAGTATATTGTGCATGTAATATTGATCCTGTTCTGCATCCTGGTGAGCTTTAAATACCGTGAAGCCTCGTAGTGTAGCGGAGATGGATGGTGACTAGGCTACTTGCAAGGATTGAAAATAATAATTGAAGTTCCTGTAGGATTTAGTGGCTATTATCTTCTATGTTTGAAGAATCTATTATTATCACTACTACTATTACTACTACTACTACTACTACTACTACTACTACTACTACTACTACTACTACTACTACTACTACTACTACTACTACTACAACTACTACTCAGCAAACAAGTATTATCTCCCACATTTCCTGTTTGATCTGTGATTCTTGACCATATGTGGGATTTTAGTTTCATATAACTAATCATATAATTGATTTCTTATTTAGTTTGTGTGTGTGTCCTTAATCGACAATTCCTTTTATGTCTCTTATCTCTATTCTACCAAGTTGATTGAATTCTTAAAGCAACAATAACAACGGCAAAGGCAGCAAACGGAGAAAATAATGAGTGAAATAATATCGATGCACCAAAATTAGGCATTCATTAATATAAACATGCATTATGAATTATTTTCTTATCTTCAAGGTAATAAAACTAAACTGAACACCATTTGTTAGTGGCTATAAACAAGAGGATATATTTGTGATGTATCAGTGAAGTATATAGACACATACAATAGAATAATTCCTTATACACATGAATTGCAAGCCTAGTCTTTCTCTCTTCTACTTCTGCTACACATGAACATTCCTCAAACATTTTTTATTAACATCACTAGCTCGTACAATAATTAGAGAACTCATATCAAGGATGGGACTATGTTTACTTAAAGTAGACATGCCGTTTAATAAATATTGTGAAGCTAGAGACTTTTAAATGTTAAAGGTTTCGAACATCTTTGATTTTCCAAAGGGGTTCCAACACTGACAGACTTTTAAAACAACACTCGTATATTGTTTCTTATCTCTTACAGTACTTAATAACGAACAAGAACGTTTTACAAATATAGAATAAAAGAAAACCAGAAAAAAACAAGAGAAAAAAAGCATATGAATCCATAAATCAGCGAAATAATACGAAAATAATGACATCATCACCAAGCAGCGGCGTTAGTCATCACGTGTGGGTAGAGGTGAGAGGTCGCTGCCTGGCACCTCTTTTAAAAAATTGTCCAAATAATTCACCTGTCGTGTTAGTGCTACCAGGCCTGTGTTGATAGGGAAGACGCCCAGCCCCGGCCCGCTCATCTCCATCGGCAGTAAGGTAGAGTTAGTCTACATATCGAGTAGGATTTAGTATTGATAAGTGACCGGTAGGCTGGTAGGTGGTGGTGGTGGTGGCGGCGGCGGTGGCAGCAGTCGTGGTGGTGGTGGGGGTGTTGCCTGCTGCTACTGTCCTTGTTTGACTAATTTTCGAGTAGCACGAGTTAGAGTAATAACCTATCCTTATGTTGTATATAAAAAGGGTGTCACGGTGATGTAGGTGACTGAAGGCATGTATTATGTGGTTCTGTTATGTTAGTTGTTTTTAACGACTGGCGAGGATTCAGTAGTTCAGTGGTTGTGAAAGGTTTCCACTTCGACTTTTGATCATATAAATTTCTTATGGGAGAAGCAGAGCATTCTTTTGACCCCCTTTTGCTAGGCTGTATAGTTAATCAGGTCGACTCGACGTCGCTATCGAGTCGAGTCGGCGAAGGGTCAACAAATGTGAACCTGTCCATAGCGTGCCATGTGGTACATTTCACGCAGTCAATGGCGCTTCGTCGGATCGGCATCAAATAAGCGCCGTTGTGATAACGGCGGTCGTGACTTGTCAAAGCGTCCATACACGACGTCAGCCGGACAAGCCCAACCACCCACTGTGGTGCCCAACCACAGCAGTTCCTCCGCAGTAAACAGCTTAAGTATCACACGGTGTGGCAACATACACACACACACACACACACAGAGAGAGAGAGAGAGAGAGAGAGAGAGAGAGAGAGAGAGAGAGAGAGAGAGAGAGAGAGAGAGAGAGAGAGAGAGAGAGAGAGAGAGAGAGAGAGAGAGAAAGATATATATATATATATATATATATATATATATATATATATATATATATATTTTTTTTTTTTTTTTTTTTTTTTTTTACTATACTGTTTTCTTATTTTTTGCTATGAAGTGGAGTATATATATATACGTGCTCTTTCCAAGCCCGGCTGTGTTTGGCTAAGCTTTGGATTTATTTGTAGTTAGTTTTATTTACGTGTTATTGGATAGAAGTAATGACCATGTTGTGCATAATAGCTTCCATGTCATGTATTTTTTTATCAGTTTACATGGACATTGAGAGTTGACTATTGAAAGGAAAGTTTATTGTGGAATGCTAATTCTCCTCAACTGTATTTATAACCTTGACTTACAATGAGGCTGTCTATTTACATTAACTAAAATTTGTTCATCCAAACCTAAATCCAGAAAATTACATGAATCTACCTAAGTCTGTAAACTGAGTACTAATAAGCTACTGCCACTTGTTACTACTATTACTATTAAGTTTTACAACGGTTTTGCAAAGACTACGTTTTGTCCTATCTCAAAAATAGCGAGAGGCAGAATCAATCCCAAAATTCAAGCTTGTTATGAAGAATATAGGACTACAATGAATAAATGTCAATAAATGCATCTCCAACGTTGACATCTATTTAACATCGGCGGAGCATTTAGTGACATGAAATCATTGTAATCCCTTTTTTCTTGCGATTGACTTTACTTTTAACGTAGTAGATTATATAAAATAACACTTATAAGCAAGTGACGGTAGCCTAAGAGCTCTCGACTAACAGACTGGCGTAGACTCACGCAGTTTGCTCCGTGCAGATTTGTATGAACAGACTATAGATACATAAATGGCAGGAAATGGAAAGCGGAGGTTAATATGTGTGACGGCAACAATACAAGTGAAAGGTGATCGTGCAAAGAAAGGATTGAATATTACTGATGTGTTGCAGGAAGAGTATTCAATAGTAACACTTGATAAACTAATCCTGAACCACGCCTTTACGAACAAAAAATATACACATTGAGCGGGAAAAGTCAGAACTAACACAGACATAGGAAACCAACACGTGTATATGCATAGCTACGAATATCCACGTCATCTACTTTAGGCCTTCATTAACAGCTTGGTCCATAATAGTAACCATCAGGGTATCACTATTGTACTGTGGTGGTCAAGTAGGGAGTATATAGTATGCTTCGAAGCTAGACTCTGAATCATAGCAGACCCGCGGATCATGTATTTTTTTTAGTCTGCTTATAATGGAGTTGTTCACTCTCATAGGGGCCGCTAATGTTCATATTGTAACGCTGTCTGGCTGGAGTGAGATGAAAAAATGAATAATATGCCTATGTGTGTGTGTGTGTGTGTGTGTGTGTGTGTGTGTGTGTGTGTGTGTGTGTGTGTGTGTGTGTGTGTGTGTGTGTGTGTGTGTGTGGAGAAAGAGAGAGAGAGATAAGAGACGAGTCATGTTATGCTATTGAGTTATTCATGAGCCTACAGAATGACGGGAGGCTTGGAGGTAAAAAAAAATAAAAATCAGGGGTATCATGCGAGACTATTACATTTGGGAGTTGTTTGTTGTGGCGTCAAGTTGATTTTTATTATATACTAAGTGCAGGAGAGGAGGAAGGTGTTCTTTGTAAGGGTCTGCGATTGCAAATTACGATATGTACTTTAAACTATTACTTGCTCAATAATCTCCTGCTTGTTTGATGTCTCGTAATTTGATTAGGTTGCCATACAGGTTAATTGAACTTTCTTGAATGATTTGCTAATAAACTAATGGAGGAGGAATAAGAGGAGGAGGAGTAGGAGGATGAGGAGGAGGAGGAGGAGGAGGAGAGGGAGTGATGATAATGACGGGTAGACAAGGTTATCTTGATGCATCAGAATTACTGTTGCTCACCAGAGGCTACACTTCTTTGTTCATTATTGTCTGCCTCTCCGACGAGCAGGGATCATTGAAGACAGAGACGAGGCACCACGCCCATCCTTGTCTGCTACTTTATCCCTCCCT
>JAXIVD010010784.1:0-5000 GCA_036785275.1 Cancer borealis
CGTAATGTGTGCAAAGAAGAGTGGCGTAATTAATTAGCCAATAAATCCTACCACGATTGACTGCGTGAGCTTAATTTTGTCCACGTAAAAAAAAAAAAGAGAATTACAGTTTTGAGGTAAATTTATGGAATGTTTCATAACACTAATTGGACTCACCAACAGCACAGCGAAAAGCTTCATTTATCGCCGCCTGGAACTTGACCGACAACAAGGTGAAGCCAACAAGGTGAAGCCAACAGGGTGAAGCCAACAGGGTGAAGCCAAGCTAAAAGTCACCACAGAACTTCATCTTTTTACCCCTCTCTCCCTCTCACTCTCTCTTTTTCATTCTCTCTCTCTCTCTCTCTCTCTCTCTCTCTCTCTCTCTCTCTCTCTCTCTCTCTCTCTCTCTCTCTCTCTCTCTCTCTCTCTCTCTCTCTCTCTCTCTCTCTCTCTCTCTCTCTCTCTCTCTTTCTCTCTCTAAGGGAATTCTAATAATGAAAATTTTAAATGAATGTATATATAGAAAACTTCGGGGTGAAATAATGGCTCTTAGGATGATGATGAAAAATGGGGATATGGTAATGTTATATTGGCTGAGAGAGAGAGAGAGGAGAGAGAGAGAGAGAGAGAGAGAGAGAGAGAGAGAGAGAGAGAGAGAGAGAGAGAGAGAGAGAGAGGAGAGAGAGAAGAGAGAGAGAGATATGCATATTCATAACCCCCACAGCATTGACTATTGCTTTAATTCTCTCCCTCTTTTGTATTCGTCAACAGAATGCAGTTTTTTTTCCCGCCAGATTTATTCCCCATCAACATCACATTAATTATTAGGAAACATTTACCTCTACCCAAATTTCCACCCATTTCCACCCATTTCTCTATTATTTTTCTCCTCTTAAGTGTTTCCCCCTCCTCATATTTATCACTTTACGTCTTATTCTCTTATTCTATTCTTCCCTTTTTCTACGTGTATTGTGTTGTCGTTATAGCTTAGTTCCCCCTTTCGTTTTCATTCCTGTTTCACCTTCCTTACATTATCCTTTTTTCTGATGGTTATTATTGTTAACCATTCTGCTCCTTTCCATATATTTGATCTCTCTTGCATTCCATCTTCTTCACTCTCATTACTCTCCTTGTCATATCTCCTTGTTCGCTATCTTTATTTTCTCCTTTGTCTCCTCATTCTGCTTGTCTCGCTTTTACTTTACTGTCTATTCCGTTATTCTCATTTGCCTTATTATCCCTTTCTTCGTATGTCCTTTCCATATTGTATCATTCCCCTTTATTATATTACCCTAGTGTGTATTCTCTCTCTCTCTCTCTCTCTCTCTCTCTCTCTCTCTCTCTCTCTCTCTCTCTCTCTCTCTCTCTCTCTCTCTCTCTCTCTCTCTCTCACTCCATTTTCTCCCACATCATAATCTTTCTTATCTTTGTTTTTCTTTCATTCTTTTTCCTCTCTCCTTCTCTTCTCTTCTTTTTTTTTTTTTCTTCTTCCTCATTCAGTATTTCTTTTTCCGTTTCATATTGCGTTTTCTTCTGCGATTTTCTTTTCTCCTTCCCACTTCCTTTACTTCTCCGGGGAAAGCAAAAAAAAAAAAAGTAAGTATGTTTTAAATTAAGTTAAATTTTCTTCTCTTGCTTCCCAATTTCTTTCGATCTTTTTCCATTCTTTCTGTTTTGTTTCAGCTTATGTTAATTTTTTTTTTAACGCTATCTTCCTTATAGTTTCGCCCCCCATTCCATTTACTAAGCGAATTCCCTGACTGACTCTTTTTTTCTTTCTCTCTCTCTCTCTCTCTCTCTCTCTCTCTCTCTCTCTCTCTCTCTCTCTCTCTCTCTCTCTCTCTCTCTCTCTCTCTCTCTCTTTTAATTCATCCTGCCTGAATTTCCTCACTTACATCACCTTTTCCCTCTCTTCTCCCCTTCCCTTCCCTTCCCTTCATGCCTCTCTTACCTCTCGTCGGCCTCACTATCACTCCCTCACCCATTCCATCCTTCACATCAGCTGTCACTTGCCTTGCGCCCTCATCCATCCATCCACCCATTAATCCATCCCCCTCTCTCTCTTTTTCTCTTTTTCTTTCTCTCTCTCTCACACACAGAAAAAAATAGTAGGGAAGAAAAGACGATGATGGTAATGAGGAATGTGTGTGTGTGTGTGTGTGTGTGTGTGTGTGTGTGTGTGTGTGTGTGTGTGTGTGTATGTGTGTGTGTGTGTGTGTGTGTGTGTGTGTGTGTGTGTGTGTGTGTGTGTGTGTGTGTGTGTGTGTGTGTGTGTGTGTGTGTGACAGCAATACGAGGGGACAGGAGACAGGTGTTCGTAAGTGATGAGTCTGGCGCTATTGGGGGTTAGAGGAGGGATTGACAGACAGACAGACAGACAGACAGATAGACAGACAGATAGACAGATAGACGGACAGACAAATGGGGAGGAAGATCAAATGACAGATAGTGACAGGGACGGCGGTGACGGGGACAGGGGTGAGGTGACGCAACTCCCAAAAAAGGCAAACAAGAAAACGAATGACAAAAGAATAACAACCCTTTTTGAATGTATAAATAAAGGTGAATATTATCTTTTTTTTTACATATACATAAACATCTCTTCTCTTAGGCATTTTATTATTATTTTTCACTCTGTCAAACATACTTCAGTAATTACAAACGTACACACACACACACACACACACACACACACACACACACACACACACACACACACACACACACACACACAGACACAGACACAGACACAGACACACACACAGACACAGACACAGACACAGACACAGACACACACAGACACAGACACACACACACACACACACACACACACACACACACACACACACACACACACACACACACACACACACACACACACACACACTGAAGGAGAAACAGAACAGGAGACATGAGGGAAGGGAGACTGAAATAAAAGAAAGAAGAAAGGAAGGAAGGAAGAGAGGAAGGAAGAGAGGAAGGAAGGAAGGAAGGAAGGAAGGAAGAAAGGAAGAGAGACAGGAAGGAAGGAAGGAAGAAAGGAAAGAAGGAAGGAAGGAAGAGACAGGAAGAGAGGAAGGAAGAGAGACAGGAATGAAGGAAGGGAGGAAGGAAGGTAAGACATCTCTCTCAATTCTCTAACATCCTCTCCCCATCTCCTAGTTCTGACCAAACACAATACTACCACTCAGGAATTAAACATAAGCCCGGCTCTCCCTTCCCTGGCTCTGCTATGTGTACACGGGCCTCGACCTGCCTCAAACACATGTAACCACGACGCCCCAGGTACTGCAAGACCGTCTTTAGCTGCAACACTGCCCTCTCCCTAACCTAACCTCAATGCCTGCCTCTGCGTCCCCACCTCAGGCTTTCTCTGTGCATGTGTGTGTGTAGGGGGTAGGGGTGGGGCGGGTGTGCGTGCGTGTGTGTGTGAGTGTGTGTGTATTCATGTATGCATATGTATGTATGTCCATTTCTCTCTCTCTCTCTCTCTCTCTCTCGCTCTCTCTCTCTCTTCTCTCTCTCTCTCTCTCTCTCTCTCTCTCTCTCTCTCTCTCTAGTAATGTACCTTTATAAATATATTTCTTAAGTTACTTTCCTTTCACCTTCTGCCAGATTCGTCCCTTGTGGAGGAAAAAACATTCCTATCTTTCCTCCAAATTATCTCTCCATTGGACCTCTCTCTCCCTCCCTTATCTCATTGCACGTGCCTTGGGAGAGGAGCAAGGAAAGAGGCTGAGCAGGAAGAGGAGGAGAAGGAAGAGGAAGAGAAGGAAGAAGAGGAGGCGAAGGTAGAGGAGGTGGAGCAGTAGGCGGCAGAGAAGTGGGTGCAAGAGGATGAGTTGAAAAAGAGATAATTTTGACGTGAAGTGAATTTCTATCACAAGTTTAAAGAAAAGAAATCTGCTGAATCCCCCTCCTTCTCTCTCTCTCTCTCTCTCTCTCTCTCTCTCTCTCTCTCTCTCTCTCTCTCTCTCTCTCACACACACACACACACACACACACACACACACACAGACACAGACACAGACACACACACACACACACACTGTCATGCCCCCACTCCAACAACAAACTTGTCCTTCTCCTCTCGTTCTTGACGTTACACTTTAAAGGCCAATTAATTTAAAATGAATGAGGAGGGAACTTAATTACCAGGTTCTAAGGGGGGTTTCAGAAATAAAGTTAAAAAAAGAAACAAGTAAACAAACTACACTAGATTTATTTACAAGTTAATAATTATATACACAACGGAAATTTAATTCAAAAGAGATCTGTCTACCAGAAGGGTAGTTAATTACATTGAAAGTAATTAATTAAAACAAATACAAAAATACACAAGATCACGAGATTCTACAATAAACCACAACAACACAAACACAAAACAAATAAACACCAAACACATAAACACACAAACACCAAACCCCTAAGTTAATTGATTGAGAAATATAAACACAACCAATAACACAAACACAAAACTCAAACACAAACACAAACACAAACACAAACTTTAAAACACCAACTTAAAAACCCAACACAAAAACCAAACACAAAAACAAACACACACAAAGAAATAAATATAAAATAAACTAACTAACTAAACTAAATAATTGGAAACAAGGAAACGAGGACCAAGTCACTAGACTCGCTACCAAAATAATCCCTACCAAAAGAGATAAAAGAAACAGAGGTTGGATATTAAATGCGCTGAGCAGAAAATAAAACAATATCCACCTCCCCTACGTTACCCAAACCAATCCCTACCAAAAGGGAATAAATCAGAGAATGGGTATTAAATGCGCGAAGCAAAAAATGAAACAATACCCACCTCCCAACAGGTAACGAAAAAAAACCACAAGGTAGACAAGCCACACTAAACTCGCTCCCAGTCTCCAATTAAAACAAACACCTTCACATACCTACACCAACACCCTATCTCTACACTAACATACATGAATATATATATATATCTATTACATACCGTTCTACGGACACCCACGCGGACCGACGCGGTGACC
>JAXIVD010010784.1:10000-12646 GCA_036785275.1 Cancer borealis
TGATGCTCCTACAATGATTTCTTTCGTAGTAACGCATCAAGGCGAGTCCTACTACAACCTGCATTGGACAAGGCTGGGCTGGGGTGACGAGGGGGAGGCGGCCTGCAACGGACTAGTGGGGTGAAAGGAGAGTGTTGTGTTGGGGTGAAGAAATATACAGTTCTACACATTACTACACTAACACACTTCGGAGAGTCGAGAGAGAGAGATAAAAAAAAAAAAGAGAGAGAGAGAGAGAGAGATAGTCATAGTAGCAATGGCACACGAGGGAGGAAACCACGAGCACACCGACACCGACACCCCGACAACCTCTCGTGGGCTGTCGGGGTGTAGCGGCAGGACACAACCCACGCCCCCTGCTCACGGCCCCCGCCCACGCGTAGGCTCAGTGTGGCTGATATATTTTCGAGTCCCCGGAGCAATGGCAGAGAAGTTTACGATTATAGCGAGTCAGTAGGGAGCCATGGAAGGTATAGAGCCAGTAGAGCTGAGTAGAGCCTCTTTATTTACTTTGTTATACACTCTCTCTCTCTCTCTCTCTCTCTCTCTCTCTCTCTCTCTCTCTCTCTCTCTCTCTCTCTCTCTCTCTCTCTCTCTCTCTCTCTCTCTCTCTCTTTTTTCCTGTTTATTATTCAGTTTTGTAGTTTCTTTTTCTCTTACGAAGTCCTCCAAAATTTTCTTCATTTCTAGTTCTTTTTAAAATGTTCTTCTTGTACTTTATATTCTACATCCATTTTCAGTCAATACCATCACCATCACCATCACCACCATCACCATCATCATCACCATCATCATCATCATCACCATCACCTTAATTACCAACACTACCACCACCTTTCCCCCAGAGCAGAGTAGTTAGTTAGTTATATGTCAGGAATCCATACTCCACTAATTAAACTTCCGTCTCCATTATATAAATTAAAACAATTATCAGTCACCCTTATGGAAATGAAGCCTTGTGAGGGGAGGCAGGCGGGGAGGGGATGAGGGTGAGGTCAGGATACAGAACTGAACTCTGTATTATTCCTGAATGAGAGGAGGAGTGTATTAGCAGCAGGTAACAAGCAGTAACTGACTAACAACAATCCTGAACACAACAAGGTATTAATAACTCCATAACACAAATGCTTCGGATCGTGTAGGTTGAAATTAACGTTCATTGTGTGTCTTTCATTTACGTATATGGTGGTTTTCATGGGTTTCGCGCCTGTGTTATTGGGTCTACCTGTGGTTTTGGTACCTATGCAGATACGATGTAATACAGATACTGATTAAATTCAACAGGTGAGATTGGACACTACTACTATTACTATTACTATTACTACTTTTATTACTATGATGAAAATGATAATAATAGTTTCCCTCCCTTCTACGAGTAAAATTATATATGTGACCCTTCAAAGCAAGTGCAGAACTTATAGAAAACGCGATCAGGAAGTCAGCGGCCAAACTAAACTCTTATAACAAAATAGATAAGGGCAGACACAATATAAATACACGTGACTGAAGTGTGTGTGTGTGTGTGTGTGTGTGTGTGTGTGTGTGTGTGTGTGTGTGTGTGTGTGTGTGTGTGTGTGTGTGTGTGTGTGTGTGTGTGTGTCTCCCCGCAGAGCATCCATGGAAGGTAAAAATAACAGAACAGCAGCATGAAAGACTGATCCCTTTCTATTCTTTTGACAGAAATTGTTTTAGAGGGAGAGGGATTGCAGGCTGGTCACACACACACACACACACACACACACACACACACACACACACACACACACACACACACACACACGCACACACACACACACACACACACACACACACACACGCACACACACACACACACACACACACACACACACACACACACACACACACACACACACACACACACACACACACACACACCACACACACACACATATACACTCTCCCCGAGGCGTTGCTACCTTGAACTCGCCACCAATAAGTTAGTGTCTATTAACCCTCGAACCCAACTTATTATTTTTTTCTATATTACAGTATTTTCCTTTTCCCTCATGATACACAAGACTTAATCCATCGTGAGCCCCTTTGACAAAATAAGCATAATTAATCAATCAGGCTGATCTGGTATAAGCTACGATGCTTTGGTATATAAACAATCATGTATCCATTTGTATCATATTTGTAGAAGATATTTGATACAGTTACTCTTACTCCCTGCACGTGCCTAGGTGTTTGAACCTTCACTTTGCTTAATTGTATGTTTTGTAGGTATGTATGTATGTAGATGTTACATTTTTACACAAAGGAGGGGATGACCAGAAGCTGCAATACACATGTGTGAAATAGAAGCAAATTAAATGTAAGAGAAAGAGGGAACTACATACACTCAGAGAGAATAATCGCGTAAATCACCAAAAAAATAAGTACAGATCAATTTCCATAACTGAAAGTGCCTTAGGTGTGGAAAGCTGGATAACCAAAGCAAAGCAAACCATTTTAGACCTTAGAAAGCGAGACAAATTAAAAGCGATATAAATAAATATAAGGTCTTGTGCAACAGGGATGTGAGGGAAGGGGTAAAGGGGGTACACTTAGCAATATCAAAGGATCACTAACTCTGGATATGAAGGTAAGGGATAGTAAGGAAAGCGAAGGATAGAGGGATGAACG
>JAXIVD010010785.1:0-7500 GCA_036785275.1 Cancer borealis
GTTAGCAAGGATGGGCGTGGGAGGATAAAAATAAGTATGTACTACACCAGTGTGTTTTACGTTGATAAATATGCTTCTCCCCTCTCCTCCTTTCCCCTCCTCTCCCCTCTCCTCTCCTCCTTTCCCCTCCTCTCCTCCTTTCCCCTCTCCTCTCCTCCTTTCCCCTCCTCTCCCCTCTCCTCTCCTCTCCTCCTTTCCCCTCTCCTCTCCTCCTTTCCCCTCCTCTCCTCCTTTCCCCTCCTCTCCCCTCTCCTCCCTTCTTTCCCCTCTTCCTGCTTCTGAAACACGTCACTGGCTAATTGATGGATAAGCCAAGGAGGAGGAGGAGGAGGAGGAGGAGGAGGAGGAGGAGGAGGAGGAGGAGGAGGAGGAGGAGGAGGAGGAGGAGGAGGAGAAGAAGAAGAAAATAAGCTTTGGTTGGAAGGAGGGGTGGGTGGGGAGGAGCCTTCCACTTTACTGTCCTTATGTCTTTATCAGGTAGATATTATAGTAGTAGTGTAGCTAAACAGACAGCCTCGTTAGATCAAGTCAGTCTGTTGCTGTCTGTTCTTCCTTTGTACTCCTTTGTAGCTGCAGCCTTCCCTCCCTCTTCACATTCACCTTGGAGTGTGGGCGAGCTTAATTATCTTGAAAAGTGCGAGGTAAGAGTATTAAAATGTGGGCGTAGTGCATCCAGTGTGGGCGTGTGGGCGGGGTGAGTGTGGGTGTGGAGGGAGGTAGTAATCAGACAACAGAGGAGCGTGTGGGTGATGGACAGTGGGTGGGATGGGCGTGAGTGTGTGTGTGTGTGTGTGTGTGTGTGTGTGTGTGTGTGTGTGTGTGTGTGGTGTGTGTGTGTGTGTGTGTGTGTGTGTGTGTGTGTGTAAGCGAATTGGCAACACTGGTAAGACCGATGTCCCACAAGTGCTTCAATTCTCCCTTCCTCCTCCTCCTCCTCCTCCTCCTCCTCCTCTATCAACATTATCACCTCTTCCTTTCCTACTTATAAATTCATCATTCTTACTATCATCATCATCATCATCATTACACATTTCCTGCCTGTTGTAAAAGGTGACTAGATGGAAGGAGACGAAGGATGGAAACTACTCCTTCGTGTTATATATATTTTTTTTTATTCGTACAAAAGACAAAGATAAAGTGAGTGTCATTATTTTTTTTGTTGTACTGTTTTTGTTGTATCTTAATTTTCATCTTCAGGAATAATAATAATAATAATAATAATAATAATAATAATAACAATTCTATTTCACTTCAATTTTTCACACATTGTCAATCATCCTCGCTCATCACATTTCCTCTTCCTCTTCCTCCTCCTCCTCCTCCTCCTCTACGCAGTTCATTTACATCCAATCAGTCTTCTCCCGTTAATCACTCTTATCACATGCTGTTTCACTTTCCTCTTCCCCTCCCTCTCCCTCACCTCAGCCCCACAACGCTTCCCTCCCCCACCTGGATTATGCTAACTAATCTCTATAACTACCAAAGCGCTAATTATCCTTACTAACTAATTTCAAGTGTTATTATTTACCGTTAAGTTGTTTAATTACTTCTTTCATGAATTTCGTCCACATCTCTATCATTATTATTATTATTATAAGTTGTTGTTTGTATGATCAGTGTTTTATTTTCATAGTATTCACTCTGATGTGTTTTTTTTCTCTTCGTTTGCTCAGTCGTATAGTTTTTCATTATTATCTTCAACCTCTTGTTTTATATATTATTCTTTTTTTTTTCATTTGTCGCTAGATTCAGATTTTTTTTTTTTTTTCTCTTACTCACCAAGTCCATTAATTTTCGTTTCACTCTCCCTCTTTTTTTTCATTTTTCCCCTTGCCAAAACTTTACTCATTTCCACTATCAATCAGTTTTTCATTTCCTCACCCCATCCTTTTTTTTCCATAATTCCTTCACTCCTTCACTGCCAAACTATAATTGACTCATCCATACCACCACCACCACCACCACCACTACCACCACCACTTCACTCACCTCACATTAATTCTAAACAGACATATAACTTAATCCACCTCCCTTCCCCTTCCCTTCCCTTAAGTTACCTTCATTTACCTACCCATCACTTCCCTTCTTATCCTATCTTACGTTACCCTTATTCACCTAATTTCCTTTCCTTCCCTTCCTTACCTTACCTTACGTCACCCTATCTTACTCGCCACACTACCGCTTCCCTCCCTCCCTCTCTCCACCCTTACCTACCCCCCTTAGCCTACCTACCACTCCCCCCTTAGAAGATAATACCACCCTTTCCAGACACACCCTTTACGCTACCAATGAGGCATAACTAATCACCCTACCTTCCTCTCTCTCATTCTCTCACCCTTTCCTCTATTATTTTTCTTTTTTTTTTAGTTGTTCACCCTTTCCCCTTAACCTGTTGAGTTGAGTCCCGCCCTTTGCATCTCTCTCTCTTTTTTCTCTCTCTATCTCTCTCTCTCTCTTTATTTCTTTCTCCACCCACGAGGCACGAAAGGCAGGTAGAGAGACAGCTGTGTTAGTTATGAGAGAGAGAGAGAGAGAGAGAGAGAGAGAGAGAGAGAGAGAGAGAGAGAGAGAGAGAGAGAGAGAGAGAGAGAGAGAGAGAGAGAGCGCTGATACGGTGATAAATGAGGGTAGGAGAGTGGAAGGAGGGAAGAGGAGGGAAGGGAGGGGGAGGGAAGGGGAGGGAGGAGAGGGAAGGGAAGGGAAGGGGAGGGAGGAGAGGGAAGGGATGAGAAGGGAAGGGAGAGAAAAAATTAAATAAAAGAAGAAGAGCTTGGAGAGGAAAGGGTAGGAAGGAATAATGGAATGAAAGGAGAATGAAAAGGGATCGATATAAATAAGATCTTTGGATAATGCACTGAAGAGAGAAAGAGAAAAAGAGAAAGAAAAAGAAAGAGAGGGAAAGAGAAAGAAAAAAATGTCTAGATAGGGACGGCGAGAGAGAGAGAGAGAGAGAGAGAGAGAGAGAGAGAGAGAGAGAGAGAGAGAGAGAGAGAGAGAGAGAGAGAGAGAGAGAGAGAGAGAGAGAGAGAGAAGAGGCCGTGTATGTGTCCAGCTGGTGCGTGTAATCTCCCCCAAACACACACACACACACACACACACACACGCACACACACACACACACAGACACAGACACAGACACACACACACACACACACACACACACACACCAAAACCCCAGTAATCAAGGACCCTAAAAACGACCTTCCCCCCCACCCTTCCACCCTCAGCCCCCTCCCTCCCTCCCCTCTACCACCACCACCCACCACCACCACCAGCAGACACTCACGAACGGACTAGCCTCAACAGTAGCTACTCCACCACACCACATTCTACCACACTCCACCTCATTCCACCACACTCCACATCCCACCACACTAAGCCTCACCCTCTTCCACCTATCCCTACCATTACTATGTTATTCTATTCACTAATTCATCCACTTTAGTATACTCTTCCACTTCCACTTCCACTATGTAATGTTAATGCAATGTGGAATAAGAGAGAGAAAGAAAAACATTTACTTTCTCAAAACTTTATTTCCTATATGTGGATGTATGTACAGTAGTCTCTCTCTCTCTCTCTCTCTCTCTCTCTCTCTCTCTCTCTCTCTCTCTCTCTCTCTCTCTCTCTCTCTCTCTCTCCCTCTCTCTCTCTCCCTTACTCTCTTTCCTCCCCACAAGTTACCATCACCCTATTTAGTACAGTATATACACCCTGCTTCTCCCTCCCTCCCTCCTTCCACCCAAACACACACACACACACACACACACACACACACCGTAACATCTGCCTCTCACCCTACACCAAGCACCCCACAAACTCACCTCCACCCCACCAGACACCTCATCAACCCTCCCCCCCCCCCCCACACACACACGTCTCCCCTCACCCCTCCGGTAGTAAAATCCTCCCCTCCTCCCACCCCATACCCCCAGCACCTCTTCTCACCCCTCATCTTCCCCCCAGCACCTACCCTCACCCCCAGAACCTCCCCTCACTCCCAGTATCTCCCCTCCTCCTAGTATCTCCCCTCACCTCATCACCCCCATAACCTCCCCTCTCACCCCTCCCGCAGCCTTGGTTTCCCGGTAACCTGATGCAGCGTGATTTAAGCGTCTGGTAATGAAGGAGGGAGAAAAGGGGAGAAGGAGGAGGAGGAGGAGGAGGAGGAGGAGGAGGAGGAGGAGGAGGAGGAGGAGGAGGAGGAGGGAGGGAGGAGGAGGAGAGGGGAGAATTCGATTAGAAAAGTACCAATTCTCGATGTTGTGGTTATTGTTGTTGTTGTTGTTGTGGTGGTGGTGGTGGTTGTTGTGGTAGTGGTGGTGGTGGTGTGCTTTTGCATCGGTAATTTCATCGTTGAGAGAGCTGTGTGTGTGTGTGTGTGTGTGTGTGTGTGTGTGTGTTGTCCAGTATGTAAGTAGTAAATAACTCATAACATAACAACATAACAATTCATAACAGGATAAACTCTACAAAACGAGACGACAACGACGACTTCCTGTAGTTATTTCTATCTTCCCTTCTTCCTCGTTTTTTTTTTTTTCTCTCCTCTTCTTCCTTCCTTCCTTTTTTATATATAACACACAAATAAAACCATAAATTCACCTTCATAACACAACTAAAGGAGACGGACGTACTAGGATGATTTTCAAGTTCAAAAAGAGCGCAAAGAAAATATATATAGAAATAAAAACAGAAGAAAAACGAGAAGCGCACTGCAGTTCTTCATTTTTTTTTCATTACAGGAAGAAAAAAAATTATATGATTCTACTTCCAGGAACAAAAAATTTTCCTTGGAGGAGGAAGAGGAGGAGGAGGAGGAGGAAGAGAAGAAGGGGAGCACGAGGAGATAGAGAAGGAGAAGGAGGAGGAGGAGAAGGAGGAGGAGGAGAAGGAGGAGGAGGAGGAGGAGGAGACGATAGAGTAGGAGCGTGGGAGGAAGAGCAACAAATCTTCCACACTTATCCTTATAACGTCCTTCATTGGTTTCCTCAAGACATCCTTTGCGTGTGGTCAGCCTTGCATGTCATCCCAAGGGCGTCAGTAGCTTCTGCTACTCTCCTTTAGGTGGGATACGAACGTGAGGTTGGGGAAGGAAGGTGAGGCTATTGGGGGAGGTGGGGTTGTTGGGGAGGGAAGGAGGGGAGGTAAGGATGGGAGGGAAGGAGAGGAGGGAAGGATAATGGTAATGGTACTCCACTGCAAGACCATTAGTGAAGAAAGAAATAAAGAGTAACATTAAAAAAGGAAGGACAGAAGGCAGGGTAGGTAAGCACAGAGGGAAGACACAACACAACAAGCAAAGAGAGGGACGGATAGAAGCTTGAGGAGAGAGAACGGTTAGTAAACATTGCTTAGGGTAAAGAAGGAAGAGAGGAGAGTAGAGGAGGAGGAGGGAGGGGAAGAAAGGAAGGACAGAGGGAAGACAAAACACAACGAGCAAAGAGAGGGACGGATAGAAGCTTGAAGGAGAGAGAACAGTAAATAAACATTGCTTAGGGTAAAGAAAGAGGAGAGAGAGAGGGAAGGGAAGGAAGGGTAGAAGAGGTGAGAGAAAAGAAGAGATACAAGGACCTTCACCCCCGCCCCCCCTTTCCACCCTCTCACTACACCGTCAACAAATGACTTCCTCCTTAACACAAAACTGTACTACCGCATGAATAAAAAATAATAATAACCAGCATCCTTTTTAAGTTGAATTGTACTTCCAATTGTGAAAAATTATAATGTCAACTGTCTCCTGTGTGGCTTCCTGGCTTCATGTACGTTTGTGTGCGTGTGCGTGTGCGTGTGTGTGTGTGTGTGTGTGTGTGTGTGTGTGTTCCTACTGGAGAACTTTTATGTGTTTTTATTACCAAACATGCAAGGTATCATGTGGTCTGAAGTCTCTCTCTCTCTCTCTCTCTCTCTCTCTCTCTCTCTCTCTCTCTCTCTCTCTCTCTCAATAATAGAGTTTTACGAGGCAAGAATGCAATTATAAACTTTTTAGGCTAATTATATGTAACTTAATTAACGTATAAAACAATTACTGCAATTCTAAATGCCTACCAAATGATGCAATGATCCTACGTAATTAGAACTTAATTAATGATAAAATTACCTCATTATACATACATACCTACATGAACGGTGGATTAGAGCAAGTAAAGATCACATTTTTTCCTATATACTAAGATTAACTAACATACATTCTTCCTTCCTTGTCTGAATTTAGTACAAAAAAATAACATAACATAACATAACAAAGAGACTGACCCCTTCCTACGATTAAACTTTTTTTTTTTTACAATATACCAAGATTAACTAGCATACTTTCTTCCTTCCTTGTCTGAATTTAGTATACAAAAAATAACATAACATAGCGGAGAGAGACACTCACTCCTTCCTTAACTCCCTAAACCCCTTTTAAGAAAACTCCAAACATAACACATAACACAACACATCATAACGTGTGTGAGGGAAAGAGGGAGAGAGGGAGAGGGATAGATAGAGAATGTATGCGAGTGTGTGTGAAGGAGAGAGTGAGAGAGGGATAGAGAGAGGATGCCTTAGAAGGAGGAGGAGGAAGAGAGAGGCGTTAACCAACAACTACATATATATACAATCCACTCGTGCCTTGTTTTGACAGTTCATATGCATAGCAACGCCCTCTGTCAACCATAAATACAGATTGAAGGAAAGGAAAGGAAAGGAAAGGAAAAGAGGAAAGGAATAAGAGAGGAAAAGAAAGGAACGGAACGGAACAGAAAGAAAAAAGAAAATAAGACGATATTCACTACCATAAACTCGATGCAGGGAAATCTATCTTATATCAAGTTTTTTCTAGTTATACACAAAAGCTAATCTACTTCCCTTCATCTCTCTCTCTCTCTCTGTCTCTCTCTCTCTCTCTCTCTCTCTCTCTCTCTCTCTCTCTCTCTCTCATCTCTCTCTCTCTCTCTCTCTCTCTCTCTCTCACTATGCAAATAATTCAGTAGATATGCATGCCTTCACTCCTATCCAAAGACCTCAGTGACCTCTATCGGCGTTTATGAACTACATCAGCAGGAACTAACGATAAGGCGATCTATTAATCTCACCCTCACATCCCCCTTCACCCTTCCCTGCTCCTCACAACCTCACACACACACACGCGTCCCCTCCCCCCAAACTTAGATTAATTGACTGTCTAGAGTTGTGTGCTGTGGTCTAATGCCTCCCTGATCCTGTTTTTACTCCCTGATCCTCTTTCTACTTCCTTATCCTTTATCTACTCCCTTATCCTGTTTCTTACTCCCTTACCCTTTATTTCTACTCCTTATCCTGTTTATTCTCCCTTCTGCCTCCCCTAATCCTCTTTCTACTTCCTAATATCTCCTGTAGCCTCTGTTCCTACTTCCTTATGCCTCCCTTATCCTGTGTGTCTACTCCATCCTGCACCTCCAGCCCGCTGCCCACTCCTCATATCTGGGTCGTCACTCCCCTCCCCTTCTTCTTCCCCCTATTGTAAATCCAGGGTGA
>JAXIVD010010786.1:0-5000 GCA_036785275.1 Cancer borealis
ACGTGCACGTATTAGTGTGTAAACTAGAAAAGAAAGAAAAAGAAAAAGAAAGAAAGAAAGAAAGAAAGATAATTGGTGGAAGAAATGTGAGAAAAATTAAAGCCAATTAAAGAAAATAAAGAAATTAAAGAAAATAAAGAAAACAGAAAATTTAGAAACATTTTTTAATAATAATAATAATAATAATAATAATCTCTCTCTCTCTCTCTCTCTCTCTAGGTCATGCCAGGCTACAGGTCAGCAGGTTACCCCCCCGCCCCCCCACCTGACCTCATGACTCTGCCCCTCCCCCCCCTTGACCTCTCAATGGGAAGGTCACAAATACTCGAATCAAAAATTAGGTCACATAATTACCCCGAAAACTTCATAATTAAGTCATATAATTACTCACCAGTTAATATATCCAGTTATAATGAGCCCTATTATCGCCCCCCGCCCCCCCTCGGTGATCTAAGAGAAAGGTCACAAGCCTACAGAGAGGTCAGGTCAGGTGGATGGAGGAGGGAAGAAGAGGAGGAGGAAGAGGAGGAGGAGGAGGAGGAGGAGGAGGAAAGATATAAGCCGTTGGTAAATGATTTAAAAGAAGAGGAAGAAGCGATGGATTTAAGCATTGGCAAAGGTATGTCTCTCTCTCTCTCTCTCTCTCTCTCTCTCTCTCTCTCTCTCTCTCTCTCTCTCTCTCTCTCTCTCTCTCTCTCTCTCTCTTTCTCTCTGTCAACAATAATGATAATGATAATAATAATAATAATAATAATACGTACTAATAATTCTCTCTCTCTCTCTCTCTCTCTCTCTCTCTCTCTCTCTCTCTCTCCAGATCCAGGGAGGCCGCCCCCCCCCACACCCCCAGCAGGACCCCCTCCCCCCCCCTGAACCTTACCTGGGCAAAATTTCATCCAGGAGGAAACGAGGTGAGAGAGAGAGAGAGAGAGAGAGAGAGAGAGAGAGAGAGAGAGAGAGAGAGAGAGAGAGAGAGAGAGAGAGAGAGAGAGAGAGTGTGTGTGTGTGTGTGTGTGTGTGTGTGTGTGTGTGTGTGTGTGTGTGTGTGTATGTATGAATGTGTGTAACTCCAGCTAATGAAAAAAAATAATAATAATTGTAATTCTCTCTCTCTCTCTCTCTCTCAGATCGGGGACCAAAATCGTGGGAGTTTCTAATGCGACTTTTGGCAGACACGAAAACCAACCCAGAAATAATAAGGTAATAGTAGTAGTAGTAGTAGTAGTAGTAATAGTAGTGATAACAATAACAATAATAATAATAATAATAATAATAATAATAATAATACTTTCAGATGGGAGGACAAGACCAGATTTACGTTCCGATTGGTTCAGCCGCAGGTCATCGCCAGCCTATGGGGAAGAAGGTCGAACAAACACACTCTATCATATAACAACTTTGCACGTGCCCTCAGGTGTGTGTGTGTGTGTGTGTGTGTGTGTGTGTGTGTGTGTGTGTGTGTGTGTGTGTGTATGTGTGTTTTAAAACCTTTTCATTGATGTCTACATAACTTACATTAAATAATATACTCTCTTTCTCTCTCCCTCTCTAGGTACCATTACCACACTAAGTATCTAATTAAGGTATCTGAGAGGCAATTGGTGTACGGGTGTGGTGAGCCAGCTATTCAATTCCTTAATGACCTCCACCACCACCATCATCATTAGCAGGGAAGGAAGGAAGGAAGAACTTCATTTAAATTCAGTTCACATTTGTAATTTGTTTATTTTATTATGATAGAAAACGATATTAATTAAAACAGTTTTGTGCAAGCGAGTTATTATCATTATTATGTATTTATTTATTCCTTTTAGCCAACAAAGTGTGCGGAGAGAATGAGAGAATAATATAATAGAAGAGAATACCAGAGTAATAATAATAATAATAGTAATAATAATAATAATCAAATAAATAAACACAAATATACACACACAGATTGCAAAGTTGAATAATGTAGATGATATAGAATTAAAGTCTACTAAAGATGACTAAATATTTCCCTAAACTAGGAATATACATTTCTTTTTTCTTTTTTTTCTACAGGGAGGCTAAAATAGACTGCTTTTGCCCGTTATTTGGCGCAGGTTTACATTTCTAATAGTGACGCCTCTTATGTTTACGTGTTCTCTCGTATATAAACACCACGAGACAACCACTGTACCACTGAGCTTCTAGAATAACTCAGATTAGTGGTTCACGGCTGCTACTGGGTGAGAGGACAGCGCTCCCTACCCTAGCAAGAGTATAAGGTGTATAAGTACCTAGTTTAAGGGAGTATTTAGTCACCTTCAGTCTCACTTAATGGCGAGGACACACTCCCACAGGTACGGCTGCCACCACAGATGTAACACACTGCACACCACCACCACCACCACCTCCACACTTGTCCACACAACACATCAACTCAAAAGTGTATCTTCATGTGTCTGCAAATATCCTTCTTTGTCTTGAAACATTTCTTACAAACATCACACTTGAACTCCCTCGCGCCAGTGTGTCTAAACATGTGTTGATTGAGATTATAAACAGTAAAGAATCTTTGTCCACAGTCATCACATTTATAGTTTTTAACACCACTGTGTGTCAGGGTGTGTGTGGTCAGGATAGACTTTCGGGCAAATGTTTTCCCACAGTCTTTACATTTATAGTTTTTAACACCAGTGTGTGTCAGGGTGTGTCTGGTGAGGTTAAACTTTTGGGTAAATGTTTGTCCACAGTCATCACATTTATAGTTTTTAACACCACTGTGTGTCAGGGTGTGTGTGGTGAGGGAAGACTTTCGGGTAAATGTTTGTCCACAGTCTTCACATTTATAGTTTTTAACACCACTGTGTGTCAGGGTGTGTCTGGTGAGGTGAGACTTTTGGGTAAATGTTTTCCCACATTCATCACATTTATAGTTTTTAACACCACTGTGTGTCAGGGTGTGTCTGGTGAGGGTAGACTTTCGGGTAAATGTTTGTCCACAGGCATCACATTTATAGTTTTTAACACCACTGTGTGTCAGGGTGTGTGTGGTGAGGTGAGACTTTTGGGTAAATGTTTTCCCACAGTCTTTACATTTATAGTTTTTAACACCACTATGTGTCAGGGTGTGTTCGGTGAGGTGAGACTTATGGGTAAATGTTTTCCCACATTCATCACATTTATAGTTTTTAACACCACTGTGTGTCAGGGTGTGTCTGGTGAGGGTAGACTTTCGGGTAAATGTTTGTCCACAGGCATCAAATTTATAGTTTTTAACACCACTGTGTGTCAGGGTGTGTGTGGTGAGGTTAGACTTTTGGGTAAATGTTTTCCCACATTCATTACATTCATAGTTCTTAACACCACTGTGTGTCAGGGTGTGTTTGGTGAGGTGAGACTTTTGGGTAAATGTTTGTCCACAGTCTTCACATTTATAGTTTTTAACACCACTGTGTGTCAGGGTGTGTGTGGTGAGATGAGACTTTCGGGTAAATGTTTGTCCACATTCATTACATTTATAGTTTTTAACACCACTGTGTGTCAGGGTGTGTCTGGTGAGGTGAGACTTTAGGGTAAATGTTTTCCAACAGTCTTCACATTCATGATTTTTAACACCACTGTGTGTCAGGGTGTGTCTCTCAAGCTGACTCTTGCATTTAAAAGTTTTATCACACTGCCGACACTCAATCTTGTTCCCTCCTTTGTGGACGGAGCTGCCTGCCTCAAGGTGATTCTTGCCATCACACCAGCGTCTCCCCACACCTGAGGCAGACTGATCCTGCTGCTCCCGGCCACTCATGCTGCTGCCCGGTCCTGCAGGAACCCTCGGGGAAGCCGCAGTGAGCCCGGTCAGTGCGGAGCAGGGCAGCCGGCTTGGACTCTGGCTTCGGCACCTGCAACAATGGTGACGGTCAGTATACGGAGACACACGCACTGCCTTGGCAGTGCTCCTGCCTCACTCCCACCTGACACACGTTGATGAGTACCAGCATGGCCTTGGTGAAGTGGGTGGAACAGCGGTACTATAGCATCAGCAGAGAGACCATCCTTATACACACCTTGCAAGCAGGGAGTAAAGATCCCTGTGGGTGTGGGTGTGGATAAAGAGCCCTGGTTTAACTCAGTTTGTTCTCATGCTGTCAAAGATAGAGAGGCGGCTCATGGTACCGTAGCTATTTATCTGCTGAAACTCATATCTGTTCTGCTCTTCTCAACTTGCTAACTGCATGCCTCCCCCCATCCTGCGGCCTCACTGCACAAGACTTTCTACTTCTTCTCATCCTTATTCTGTCCATCTTCCTAATGCAACACTTCACCAGTATCTTCACTCTTTCATCCTTATTCTGTCCATCTTCCTAATGCAAGTGTACAGGTATTTTACACTGTCAGATTGGATAGTGTGTTTCATTATAAATACATTACTATATTATTCCTGTTTGTTTGGAAATATAATTGTAGTAACATCGGTAACCGCAGATAATTGGCATTACTGAACCCGTGTTTCCCTAACTTAAACAATAAATGACGCGCATCACAGGATAAATAATACGAACACGAGGGACACAATAGACGCCAAAATCAGCTAAATCCTTCATAGCAAATTTTTAGGAATGTGATATTATTCTGTTTCTTTTTTGAATTATTAAAAAGATGTTTTGTAATAATATAAATAATAATAAAATAAATATATGTATGTATTACACAGATGCAGGAAAGTAAGTATATCGTACAAGTGATTTTAGTTACATTACATTTTTACTAAAAGATCGTTTATGTTGTTAAAATTTCTGGGGAATGTGACGTAATTATTATTTTTTCTTTTCTTTTATCATTAGGAAGATATTTTGACAGTGTTCATATTTTTTTGATTAACCTTTAAAAAGTCATTCTAATTTGCCATAAACATCAAGACTAATTACCTTCAACAAATTACCAAAAGTTGATATATATTGCACGATATTCTGAAAACTTAATCCTATCTATAAATTACCTAACCTAACCTAATCCACCTAACACATGCCGTACCAATAGCG
>JAXIVD010010787.1:0-7500 GCA_036785275.1 Cancer borealis
ATATTATTTTTAGCTCATTTTTCCAATATATATATTTTTTCATCCACCCACTTTGGTCCTTCAACGTGTTTAGTTTTTTTTTTCTCTCCTGTGATTGACTAATAATTTTTTCACTTCTATTTTTAAACTTTTCATTTCTTAACGCAGCAGGAGGTAGGAAGAAAAGCGAAAGTGTTATCTTATATCTTTTCATTAACCATTTTTTCTCTTTTCCTTTTCTTAAACACTTCCATTTCAAGCATCAGTGTTTTTTCCTCTATTGTTTTCCTCCTCCTCCTCCTTCTCCTTCTCTTCTGCTCCTTTGCTTCCTACTCTCTGTAAACCATCCCAGTCACGCCCGGCTTCCCCATACTCAGGTAGGATTAATTACGTCAGATATTTGGGTCAGGTAGATGGATACCTGGTACGGAGCGCAATCTATGTGTACCTGTTCTCCCCAGGTGACCAAGTTTCCCTCAATCACACGGTATTTTCGCTCGATTTCCCGCCACAATGTTGTTCTTCTGTTGTGGTCATTCATTGAAACGTTCTCTGCATCCTTAACATATTCAAACTTAAGTCGTTCCTCCCTTTGAAAATTTATTATAGTCTCTATTCTCTCTATCTATCTTTTTTTTGCCAATATTTTGAGCACTTATTTGCATTTTTTTATTTTTATAAACTATGCTTTGTGTATAATAATAGAAAAAATGCTAAATGGAAGTCATATTTGCGAAGAACAAATTTTTCCAAGTCTACGTGGTCATGGTGACAGCCGATATGCAATTACTGGGCCAGGTGTTGGAAGGTAAAAGTTATGCGGTGGGGGAGGGGGGAGGAGTATGGGGTTATACAGGGGTAAGGTAACTGAGGAGGGAGGGAGGGAGGGAGAGAGGAAGGGAAGAGGGAAGGGGGAGAGGGGGAGAGGGAGAGGGGAAGAGAGGGAGAGGGGGAGAGAGGGAATGAATGAGGGAGGGAGGGAGGGAAAGGGGGAGAGAGGGAATCAATGAGGAGGGAGGGAGGGGAGGGAGGGAGGGAGGGAGGGATGGGAGGGAGGGAGGGGATGGAGGGAAGGAGGGAAGGAGGAAGGGAGGGAGGGAGGTAAGTAAGGTGTTGGTGAGTGTTTGAAAAAAATAAGTTAGTTAACCCTTCGGAAAAAAAATAAACACTATGAAACGGTATTACTTCCTTTTCATAGATTCTTTCAACGTAACGAAGACTGACTTTACTCTGTCGCTGAACAAAAGGTTAGAATTAAATTACTATGAATCTTAAAAATATACATGAAAAAATCTTTCTTTGGTGATGACAATTATATGAGAGAAAAAAAATAGTTAATTCAAAGTGGTATTCAAAGAGCTTCACCTCCCCTAACTGAGACAATAAGTGGTCCATAATAATTTTCAACAACGCTCATATTTCTAAACTAATGACCCTTGTATATTTCCAGCCTCATTATCAAGTGCGAGACTAAACAGTATAACATTACTCAAAAGACAAGTGGAACATAGGATACACATTACACTTTGAAGGCCACTTAAGTAACCTGATCCTGATTTCCTGCCCATGAGCGACAGGTAGATAGATAGATTAATAGACAGACCCAAGGACAAAGAAAGAGAAATAGGAACAAATAGCCATAGCAACAGACAGGCAGGTGAAGGCGGAAGGAGGATGTGAGGCATGTCTGAGGATGCTGCATCTTCCTCTCCATCTCGGTGCTTTATTATTTTTTTAAATCTTAGCGTACACCTTGTTATATACTCTCTCTCTCTCTTCTCTCTCTCTCTCTCTCTCTCTCTCTCTCTCTCTCTCTCTCTCTCTCTCTCTCTCTCTCTCTCTCTCTCTCTCTCTCTCTCTCCCCACCCCCCCTTCCCCTTCGTAAACACATCAAGTGGCCCTCCGGCGTCTTGGCTCCTGCTCACCTGCGTCCTTAATGAGTGGCCAGGTAACGAGCGAGCCACGGCTAACCTCATGTCTGTCTGTCTGTGTGTGTGTCTGTTTTTGTTTGTGTATCTGATGTTTGTGTCCTACTTTGCCTGTTTGTGTGGTTGTTTGTTTGAAAGTCTGGATGGTGTGTGTGTGTGTGTGTGTGTGTGTGTGTGTGTGTGTGTGTGTGTGTGTGTGTGTGTGTGTGTGTGTGTGTGTGTGTGTATGTGTTTGTGGTAACGGGTGGTAGCCGTTAATCTCTCTCTCTTTCTCTTTCTCTCTCTCTCTCTCTCTCTCTCTCTCTCTCTCTCTCTCTCTCTCTCTCTCTCTCTCTATCTATCTATCTATCTCTTTTTCTCTCTCTCTCTCTCTCTCTCTCCCTTTCTCTGGATGTTCGTAAAAACGGTAAATAAAAAAAGTTTCAATTATTTTTTGTTCATAAGCCTTAACATGTTTCAAAGAATCGACTTGCGGACTTTCAATTAAAAGTTTGACATGGAAACTTAATTGACAAAAAGTTGCTTTTAACCTATTAACACACGTGCTAATTAAACTCAGATACTTTCCCATAACCATTTTTTTCTTGTCTTGGCAAAACTCAAGTGATTAATGATTCCAACTAATTTTTTCTCTAATTGCTGCTTGTTCGTTCGTGTGTGTGTGTGTGTGTGTGTGTGTGTGTGTGTGTGTGTGTGTGTGTGTGTGTGTGTGTGTGTGTGTGTGTGTGTGTGTGTGTGTGTGTGTGTGTGTGTGTGTGTGTGTGTGTGTGTGTGTATATATATAACATTACATATTTTCTATAATGAATAAAAAATATTTTGTGAGTTTTTTTTTCTTTGTGTTCAGTAATAATGGATGATAAAAGGGAGGGAAAAAAAATGAACAGAGTGCGTAAGGAAAGGAGTGTGTTATACAAGCTCTCTTTGTAAATAAACACAATCTTTTTACGTCATAATCCACATTCTCTCTCTCTCTCTCTCTCTCTCTCTCTCTCTCTCTCTCTCTCTCTCTCTCTCTCTCTCTCTCTCTCTCTCTCTCTCTCTTTCTTTCTTTCCTAATGGAGGTTCTATGAAAGCTTTTCCCTCTTCTTCCTACACGTAATTTTTATATCTACTTTCTGCCTCCTTTTATATTCCTCTCAACTCATATTTCTTTCTATTTCAAAACTATCTTTTTTTTCATATTTCATCCTTCTTATTTTCCTCCTCTTCCTCTACCTCACACTCCTTTGTTTTTATAATTCTGATTGCCGTCGTCGTTGTCCTCGTCTATTTTTCACATCATTCCTCCTCCTCCTCCTCCTCCTCCTCCTCCTCCTCCTCCTCCTCTTCCTCCTTACACTTCTCCTATTGTCATTGTGGTCGTGGTCGTGGTGGTGGTACTCCTCCTCCTTCCTTCTTACCCTTCAGTAAGTCTTTCTCTTCCTCTTTCACCTTCTTACATTTCTTTGCACTTCCATCATCCTCTCCTCCTCCTCCTCCTTCTCTTCCTCACACCTGCCCACTCACACATGTCGATTTGGGTTCGTTGGGCGCAAAACAAAGTAAATTCCGCGATAGATTTCAATGGATCTTCGGCTGAAACATCATTAGCCTCTCACAGGAGAAAGTGGATCTAATCTGGTGCTTACATGAAGAAGTGATGCAGCTCTGATCTCCCTCCCTCCTTCTTTGTTTAATTCCTTCATCTTCTTTCATCTGAAGGTTTGCATTTTTAATTTTTTTCTATTATTTGTCATTTGTTTTCGACTCTTACACTTTTCCTATTTTTTCTAATCGCCAGTTTTTCGGATTTGCGTTTAGATAGCGGTAAAAAATTCCTCCTCCTCCTCCTCCTTAAGCAGTATCATTTACACACTTTTTTTTTTATACTTCACCAGCGAGTATGATCATTAACGTGTGTGTACTAACGGCGCAGTACAGGTAATGGCTAAAACAATATTTCAAAATTTGGACTATTTTGATTATTCTACAAAATCATTGCCATACGTTGCTCGCCTTGCATTTTACGCGGACGTTTTGTTTATCTATTTGTTTATCAGGAAGATCTCTAAGCTCACTGGTATCATAATAACATAGACGTTTACATAGTATTTGCGCTTTCTAGTTTTTCCAAACTTTATATAATTTATCACGTACCACGGCTATCTAACACCTCTCTAAGAACCTCAAGAGTGTGCGTGTACCCGAAGGACGAAGGAAACACGTGCCTTGCAGACTACGCCTCTTGCAATGACGCACCAAAGGGATAATGCGTAGGAGGGCCACGAGGTAGAGTGCATCTTAATTCAATTACAGAAGCAGAACTCGAAATTTAGCTGCAAAGTCTTCCTTCAACAGACTACCACGCATCTTTACCTATCTTAGTCTGTCCTTTGGAAACTTGTTGTTCGGTCCGATGATGAGACAACGAAATACGACCATAAAGGGAATAGTAACGCTGAAAATACATCCTCCATTCCATTCCTCTCCCGATTGTTAACAAAATACGTTACTCCGAAGGCCATGTACTACCTTGAACGGCAAAATTTACACCTGAACGTCAAGGTGTTAGTGTATGTGTATGTGTGTGTGTGTGGGATGCGTATGATGTACTGCCTCACTTCCGTTTGTACATTCTCTCTCTCTCTCTCTCTCTCTCTCTCTCTCTCTCTCTCTCTCTCTCTCTCTCTCTCTCTCTCTCTCTCTCTCTCTCTCTCTCTCTCTCTCCCCCTCCCTCCCCTCCGTGCGTGTGGCATTGACATAACATCCGCTTTCATCACCTCGTAAGTGAAGTGGATATGTACGTAGATGATTGATACATTTTTCCTTGCTTTACTATTTTCATCATCATCACTATCAACATCATCATCATCATGCCTATCATCCTCAGGCTCATTGCACATCTAGTTAACACCGCAGTACCTTTACACAGTGTGGCTCCTCAACCTGAACTCAAATAAACTCAAAACACATTAATGGCATGTCAACACTCCACTCGACGCCACAATTCCCCTCCCGTGTTAAAGTGTTTACCTACTATCTGTCTATCCTTGATAAGCGGCGGCTTCCACTCTGTCGCTCTTGATCTCCACTTCAAGGGATATAAGTGTCAAAGGAGAGACAGCACGCATGAGTTTGTCGTTGTATTAACAATGGAAGCCGCTCGTGCGTGTGTTAAGTGAGGGTTCCAAGTGAATGTGATGAAAGACAAAATATACGTCAAGGATTGTTATTTTTAGTTTTGAAGTGACGGTGTTGAAAATATTGTTGTTCTTTCGACTACTGAGAAAGGAATGAAAGATGCACAACACGACACACCCCTACACCCCCCCACACTCCAACACACGCACACGCACCCCCCCCTTTCCAACACACTGAAAAAAGAAAATAGTTTTGTGTCTGACGGGACAAGATATGAAAAGTGAATGACAAGACGCTTAAAAAAACAAAAAAAAAACAATACCTGCTGTTTGTGTATGACGATAAATTAATGGAAGAGACGTTCTATAAATAATACTAACATGATTTACTAACAAAATTTACGAGAAACCCATCAATTGAGCAACAGTTAGGAGTAAACACGAGGAGGTTGTTTTTCCAAGCCACGTCATTCCTCCTTACATCATCGCAGGGCAGGAAGAGAGAAGGAAAAACTGTATAGAAACACCTCTAACGATTGAACAGCAGATGTGGGGAAGCGTTTGAGATGCAGCAATTTCCAGAAAGTCATGGAGGACACACGGCCATAACTAAACAACTTTCCGGCAATTGACAGCACGTGGCGGCCTGATGCACGGCTAGTAGCGAGGGAAACGTTCGTGTAATAGAATCAACTCATCGCTAATTATGACCCATTTAGAGCGAAATATGCGGATGAACAACCAAACTATTATTCAGATTACATAAGATTCTCTCTCTCTCTCTCTCTCTCTCTCTCTCTCTCTCTCTCTCTCTCTCTCTCTCTCTCTCTCTCTCTTTACATCCCGGCAGTCAATAGGGTGTGGTGTTGATTTCCTCGCCTTCCTGAACGTGGCAGGGGACTCCAAGGATGAGTAACGATTGCCTCAGAATAGAGATGAATGATGGGTAAAGTCGATGGTGGCGCCGCTCTGAGACCTCCGCGGTGTTAGGTTTCCCTTATACCTTCCCTTTCTCCTCCCTATACCTGACCGACTCTCCTACACGTGGTGGTGGTAAGGTACTGTTCACCTCACGCAGGCAACGCAAAGCTAGACATTTCACGGCATAAAAAGGTGATAATGTACTTTGCCGCAGTGTTCACATCTGTATCTCTTGCTTTACTCGTTGTGTATGTATGACTTCGGTATTGTTGGCACCATAACAAGCGTTTCGAACACCTATTTGTCAACCTATTCATACAGAAGGATGAATTGTGGACTATTTTTTTTTTACCAACATGAAAGCGACATGGCAATAGAACAAAGGTATCTATGACCTTGTTGCAGTTTTATTCCTCCTGTACGAGTCGTTAACCAAAGTTGTTGAAAAAATCTTAGCCTTGCCGTTGACAATCACCTCGCTTATTGTTAGTAACTCAATTTTGCTCATTGGGAATTGTATGTACCGGTAATAAAAAGACGGTCGTTCACATAAGATTGTTTTCCCTGACGCTAGGTGGCTGCCACGTGCCTGCTGCTGTAAAACGATAATGAGGACACCCGCTAAACATAATACTAGAAATACAAGATACTAAAGAAGTTCATTGGTTTAGGAACGTTTCCATGACACTAAATAACTGACACGTGGAGCATTTTTCATACTGACACTAATGATAAAAATGTAAAGGTGGACTGTGCTGGTGAACTTTTACATTTTTTTGAACTCTCTCTCTCTCTCTCTCTCTCTCTCTCTCTCTCTCTCTCTCTCTCTTTCTAACCTGGAAATCGATGGGAAAGCTATTAGTGGTCGCGCTTTGTATAACTTTGAACATTATATCCATTAATACGTGTTTTTGATTCACAATAGATAATACGTAATAGATAATATATGTTGAGTTAATCTTTTTTCTATTTTTTGAAGGGGAACTAATGATGAAAAAATACTGGTGATTATTGGATTGAGGTTTGATTCTCTTTCTATATAATCTATCTATCACTTGGATCACCTTGGATCACAGTACATTATAAAAAAATATATAAAGGCCAATTTGATATCTAGATCAGCAAACACATAGAGAGAGAATGATATTATTGAAGAAGTTGGAAATGACCTTTACTGTTAGGAGGTGAAGGGAGTGTAAGGAACTGAGTGTAAGGATGTTATTGAGTGGAGGAGGGAGGGAGGGAGGGAGGGAGGGAGGGAGGGAGGGAGGGAGGGAGGGAGGGAGGGAGGGAGGGAGGGAGGGAGGGAGGGAGGGAAGGAGAGAAAGGAAAGGATTGATGTATAGACAGACAATTGAATTATAGTTTACGTCTCCGGGTTAATGAGTCAAAGGCGTCAGTTATATTTCTTTTCAATGGAAAGTGAAATGAACATGAAAATAAAAAAGTCTTATTATTCAGTTATATACATTTTTTTTCTCTTTTCCGTCTCCTACTCGTTTTTTTTTTCAATCGCTCATTTTGGGAAACTATACCATCTCATTAACGAG
>JAXIVD010010788.1:0-10000 GCA_036785275.1 Cancer borealis
CTGTTTTGGCGGCCAGGTCTGCCCTCGTGACGTCAGTTGTGAGGGGATGGAGAGGGAGGGGAAGGCAGGAGGAAGTATAAAGAAAGATTGAAAGGAAAATTTGAGGAGCTGGAGATAAAGGTGGAAGTAGAAGGAAAATAAGAGGAGAGAAGGGAAAGCAAGAGGGAACTAAGGACTAAAAAGGAATGTGGGTAAGAAGAAAGAAAGAAGGGAGGGGAGAGGAAGACAGGTGAGGGGAGGAGAGGATAAAGCCAAGGTAAGGGTAAGGGGAAGGGGAAACGAGGGTAAACAAGAAACAGCTGGTGCCTTGTTCACTGGGCCACCATCACTGGGACACACCTACCACGCCATACACCACCCACACCACCTTACACATTGAGGATTAACACTGTGATTCCCTGGGGCGTGCCTGACCCTAAACTCCCTCAAGGCCACAGTACACTCCCAACAGTACCTCAAGAGTAGCTTAGAACAGGTGGGTAAGACTAGATTACTGGGCTTACAAACCTTACTCTCCCGTCTCCTTAGTGTTTCCCTTATGGGTGACTCCTGTGAAAGGCCAGTTGGTTCCCGGGATGGCAAGGACCCAACGGGGTTTCCCTTGGCTTTGGGATGAGTGTTGGGGTCATAAAAACGGTGCCATTCAGCTGTTGCCAGTCACTTGTAAACACGGCAGGTGGGTCTTCACTTTCTTCCTTCTCTACCTCCTTCACTCCTTCCTTTCAAGTTCTCCTTCCGTCACAGCATCGCCATGAAAATGTTAATTATAAGAAGCACTTTAAAAAGTCTCAGGAATTCCCTCTCGTCCTCTCTGTGTGAACTATAAACACACACACACACACACACACACACACACACACACACACACACACACACACACACACACACACACACACACACACACACACACACACACACGGGAATGAAAACAAAGTCACCCGGATATTTCCATCCTTAATATAAATCAGTGAACATGACTTTGCAATGAGAATTAATTGAAACCTTATAGTAACTTGACACAGTGAAGGGCAACGGTGACCTTCAGGAACCCAGAAGACAGAGTGTATAATTACAATTGAAGACCAGGAAGTGTTTTGAAGGGAGGAGGAATGACAGGTTGTTGGAGTAAGGGGGGGTGAGGAGGGTCTGTTGATATTAGGAAAGGATAACAAGGAAATGTAAAGCGTGCAAGCAATAAGGAGAAGGGACGAGGAGGGAAAGGGTATCGCTGTGGGTCTAGGGGAAAGGGAGAAGGTGAAACGACAGAGGTAAATGGGTTAAGGGGTTAAGGTATGGCTGGTTGACGGGCTGACTCGACAAACTGTGAATTGCGCCAAAACATCAGAATATGAGCTAGCAATCGAACCCCGACACACACACACACACACACACACACACACACACACACACACACACACACACACACACACACACACATATGCACGCGCACACACACACACACACACACACACACACACACACACACACACACACACACACACACACACACACACACACACACACACACACATACACACACACACACACACACACACACACGAGAGAGAGACCAGCAGCAGACTGTGACAGTGAATACACATACACACACACACCAACATGAGTGAGTACAGGTAGCTGTGAGTTACCTGAAGTGTTGCGAGAAAGGATTTGGCACATAACACATTGGCACCCCCCCCCCCTCATCCCCCCCACCACACACACAACTCACTGCCCTGTTGTTGTGGTGGTGGTGATGGTGGTATTTTTTTTTTTTATTGATATATTCTCATTTGAGTGATTATAGCCACACATTTTTCTTGTAATGTATTTTTTCTATTAATTACGTTGATATTATAGTTTTATATATATATATATATATATATATATTTTTTTTTTCTCTCTCTCTCTCTCTCTCTCTCTCTCTCTCTCTCTCTCTCTCTCTCTCTTCTCTCTCTCTCTCTCTCTCTCTCTCTCTCTCTCTCTCTCTCTCTCTCTCTCTCTCTCTCTCTCTCTCTCTCTCTCTCTTTCCGCCTCCATACCCTCAAAGTTTCACAAATCACGCACTAATTCATACATCCTCATTCCACCACCACCACTTTCCCCACCATACAGATCACGTAATGCTCGCTTTCTTTCCTTTCTTCCTTCGCTGAATCGGAACAGAGAATCATACTCGACGTGTTTCCTCTTCAACAGGGTGGATGGCACTGGCTGGGCTGGTCTGCAGACGCCTGGTTTTGGGTAGATCACCAGCATGTATTGAGTGTATGGGGCGTGGTCTACGATGACATAACAGGGAATGCCTTCTACCTCCTGGACACCCCCATTGCCACCCTCGATCAGATCCAAGTGAGTGTGTAAGAGAAGAAGAGGAACTGAAGGTGAATAGGAGAAAGGAATGAGGAATGTGTAGGTTAGGTGAGCAGTAATGAATGGTGTGTTTAAAGGGTGTGATAGGGAAGCTCAAACGTGGGTGAGTGTTATAATGTGGAGATGGAATGAAGAGGTGAATGAGTGGTGTTAAAAGTGAGAATTGACTGGGACCTAATGTATAAGTTTAAGGGGTGACTGGTGGCGGGTGAGAGAAAGAGAGATAGAGTTTTCTTTCAGTTTAATTGGAAACATATGAATGGATATGAACAAAACATGAACGTCAAGTAAAAAGCAAAGTAGGCTGAGTGGAAGAATAAAAAAAATCTTGAAAAAAAAAAAGGAAAACGGTAAGTAAATGTTCTGTTCAACTGAGCGTGAAGCAGAAAGCGGATATAGAAAGCGAGAGAGAGAGAGAGAGAGAGAGAGAGAGAGAGAGAGAGAGAGAGAGAGAGAGAGAGAGAGAGAGAGAGAGAGAGAGAGAGAGAGAGAGAGAGAGAGAGAGAGAGAGAGAGTCAGTCAATTAGTCAATTAGTCGTGTCAGTTAACTATTCATTCGGCCAGTCAGTTAGTTGATCAATCAATCAATCTATCAATCAATAAGTCAATCAATCAACCAGTCTATCAGTCAATAAATCAATCAATCAACCAGTCAATCACCTAATAAGTCAGACAGTCAGAAGCACACAGGACTCCCTCTTCCACATTGTTACAGAGACGCCTTACTGCCTGTGGGTGTTCAGTACCTGAGGAGCTGGTGTGGACAGTGGTTTATCAGGTGGGCGCCGCGCTCCTGCACATGCTGAGGACCGGCTTGCCCTACACACCCCTGGCTCTGGACAACATCTTCCTACTCAGGGACAGGATTGCTCTCGAGAATATGCTCTCAAGGAAACACAGGTTAGTCAGGAGAGTAGTTAGAAAGAAAAATGGCTTTTTTTATATACATATTTTCTTTGTTGAACGTGTTTCTCTGTCTCTTTGTTTGTATGTCTGTCTTTCTCTTTCCAATCCTGTATTTTTTTCGTTTTCCTTCTTTGTGTTTCTTTTCTTTCATAATCTCTTTTTCTTCTTACTATTTTTTTTTCTTCAAACTCTTGGTAGAGGATTCAATGTAGCTTCGAATCCTCGGACTCAGAAGCTTCAATTGCGGCAGACCTTACGCATCCTTCACAACTCTTGAACGTCTTGTGTGGTTTGCTCGACAATTGAATAGTCTGCATCAAGATACCTTCAATATACATTAAAGGGTATTATTTTACATCTTCACCACAATGCTCTAGAGAATTCAGGATTATATTTTTGCATTAACTGATGCATTTTGAGAAGGTTTTCTTCAATTACATTTCTGTCGCAAAATCTTAGTTTGTGAGATATTCAATATTTTCTGTGAGACCTTATCTTCGAAAAATAAAGTTTAGTTTTCTTTGAACAAGGTTCTGTTATTTGTCAATGTAGGTTAAGGTTTGGTTAATATAGGTTAGGTTAGGTTAGGTTAATATAGAAGCTATCAAATGTTCTCTATGACCAAAAGTAGGGAGTTGGACGAGGAGCATGTCCGAAGATGGAGACATAAACAAACGCCATTATGGTGAAGATGTAAAATGTTACCCATTAAAGCATTACATGTCATATAGGTGTAGCGGAGGAGACCTGGAGAAGGTTTACACTTTTAACAAGCCCGTTGTCACAGTCCCCTTCAAAGGTCTGTCATGAGATAATGTGTTTATTGCCAGCCAGGCCTTCACAGCTCCTCACAGTCCCTCACAAGGTAGAGCAGTGTACTGGAGATTAACTGTGTGGCAATTAGCAGTTCAGTTCATGTCCTTTGTCTGTACTGCGTGTTTTCTAAATTAGTCTTACTTGACATCAGATAATTGTAGTTCAACAAAAGCAGTTTAGTTGTCCAAAAAGACGGGCACATTTTCCCCCCCCACATTACAATTACAATTACAATTGCCCAAAAAGAAAGATGTATCATTATAGAAAGCGACATAACTTTACTACGATATACTTACTAAATTTCATAGCCGTCGCACACTTGTGGATGTTATTGAAGCGCGAGAATCTCTAGGATGAGAAGTAATGTCCTGAGGTTGTGGGTGTTGGCTAATGGTGACTATTTTACAGAATGACAGGCTGCGGCTGCGAGACGTGGCGTGGATCCTCGGGCCACCAGAGAGCCACAGCCAGTGGACCCTCGGAACGGTGCTTCGTACACCACGTGGGTCAGGTGATCTTCGCCCTACTCACCTGTCACCTGAGGTCCCAGCCGGAAGGGAACCTGCCTCCCTGCAGTCCCGTTAACACTCTCCGCTCCCTCAAGCACCTATACTCCCCTAGTTTGCTCCGCCTATTGTCCCGCACGCTGGCCGGGGGCGTGAGCATGGCTTGGGGAGTGATGGGCGGTGGCGGGGAGGGACGGGTGGCCGTGCGAGCCTTTCAGTGGGAGACGCAGTGGGAACAATTGGATCCCTGCCCGGAGGCCGAGTGGCCCTTATCTGACTCAGAGGCGTTCTTCCTCGAACCCTCTCCTGAGCCTCCCCTGAATGGAGAACCCTCCAGCATCACCGTGAGTCGTCACCAAACATCTGTATCGGGGATGGATAATAACACTTCTGGCGTCAGGAAGCAGCAGCAGGAGCACGAGAACCTGTGGGAGTGCCCACTCAGGGGTAATGAAGGTAACAGCCCAATGCCAGACTTCTTACATGACAGTTCACCTGTACAGCTGTCACAGATAGTGATGATGGCAGCGGAGCGTGTGGTGGCACTCAGGAGTGGCGGCAGCCTGGCAGATGCGGTGCGCACTTCTCCTCACCGTCTCATTCAGCACGTAATGACGGCGCAGAAGAAACACCTAAAAACAAAATAATCTCATAGCCCTGCACAGACCGGAAAAGGTAAAATTGAAGAAATCTTAATGTGATATGCTATTTTGGAATTATCGTCCAGTCACATGATTTTTCGAATGAGTAAGACTGTTGGGTCTTGGTAATGACACGTCTCAAGCCATTGTTCGAATCCCATTGTGAGGGTGTAGTGAAAGAAAGAACATCCGGCAGAGACCATCCACTTCGAGGAGCTGCTCAAACAGCAAACCATACACATACTAAATGACCAACAGCCCCTTGTACTCGACCGGAAAAAACAACGAACGTTCCAAGGCATCCCGGCCTGAATGGCGCCAGAATGACGCAATGGAAAAAATTTGTAGTTGTCCATATTGGAAAAAGGTATCAAATTCAAAATCCTTCCTCACCAATCTGTCAAAGCCTAGTCAAGAACATCTTTAGTGGCGACTTAGTAGCCATGATTAGCGGGGCGGCGTTGTACCAGTAGGGTCAGGCACCACCTACTCTACAAACAGTGCCGCCCTTGCGTGGTTCACGTTATGGGGGAAAATCATCATCCGTCCAAAGTGGAGGGAGGCCTTGCACTCAGCCACATGGTTCTATCAACAAACTGATCTACTGTTCTACGCTGAAGGTCTTAGTTTTTCCGCTGCATCACACAAGGCCGCCAGCTGGCCACCTCAGTCATGCTGATCTTGCCTTGACCTTGCTTTTAAACTTCAACCGGAAAAAAGTTTTGCCCAGCTGTAATGCACCACCCGTTGCTGAGCGGACGATCGGTGCCCCAAAACCCACTCATATCCCATCACTTTAACTTGGCACTCAGCCTCTCCATCCTGCCACTGCTGACCATTGGCTCGGAGGTCACTTCAAGGTCACATTAACCACCGACGATCGTTGTGGAGGATAACAGCGGCAGCACATCCGGTGACCATGTTGTCGCCTCCCCACCAACCTTACCTGTGGCCACGGGAGGGACTTTTGCACTTAAGGTTCAGTGTGTATGAAGCGTATGACATTTTTTTGTACTTTTATGAATTGTGCTTAGCAGTACTAACATTCGGAAGAACCTTTTTTTTTCTTCCTTTCTTTCTTCTTCCGAGAGTGATCGAAATAATGATTTTCTGTGATCTAAGTTAAGACAATGAATGTAATATGCGCTGTGGTGTGTGGTGTCTGGACAACTTCAGATCTCTCCGCCCTCCCGAAGCCTGTTTCGGGCAAACTCAGCACATACTCGTACTGTACACGTCTATGGAATCGCACTTCGCTCCCTCCTGCAATAATCCTGTTTAGTTCCGCCATTGCCGTGTGGACGCTTATAATCCATACGAAGTTTAGGAATACTATTTATTTTTAGATTACGTGTGACCATTTTGTACTCAGATTTTTTTTCTTAAAGCTTTACAGATTTTACACATTTTATACGTGGAATAGATTATGTGAGACACGGACAGCTGTTGATGTTCCTATGTTATTCACACTTCGTTGGGGAGTATTTGAATGACTCACTGATGAATGAACTACCAACCATGCACGGTAATCAAGTTACTGAGATGTGTTTACCTGAGAAATACTTCACTGCAATGACGTACTCGTACTCATAAACATACTAATGATGTACTCGTGTTGTCATTGCAATACCCATTTGACCTGTACTGGTTTTTTTTTAAATATTTTTTTGATGTGAGTTGAATGAAGGTGGTGAATCAGGTAGCATTGATGGTGGTGGTGGTGTTGGCTAAGAAACAATGATCATAACGTGTTAGCAGCCCTTCAACGTGGGCGTCAGCCAGGCGATCGTCTTGCCCAAGTTGCACCACCATCACCAAACAGGCAGTCACCACGCGGGACAGCTGCACAAAGGTCTCCAAGGTCAGGCTGGGGACAACACCACCACAACCACCAAAAGAAAAAGAAGCAAGTAAATATATAAAACAAAACCTTACAATACAAAAAAATTCAATCTAACCTTAGTCCTAGAGGAAGTTACTGTACCATGTGCAATATCCGTGGGATATTGCAGTGTGTTTGGGTACCTATGGAGACATTATATAGTAACGTTGCTTACCTATCGAAGCCCCACGCGAGGACACGGGGAAGGTGGTGTTCTATCCTGGAAGCGAGGTGAGTGAGAGCCACCTGCTCACCTGAACCCCCTGGAACCTGGTAAGCTGCCTCCGTGACCGCCGCCAGCAGCCTTTCGCCCTGCAGAGAATGGGAGTATAAGCGTCAACGTGAAGGGGAGAGTAACTATTTGCATTCACTTATAGCGAAGGAAAATCACACGGATAAATCGTTTCTGATCCTGTGAGCGCATCGATTTCAGACAAATGAGGAACCTGCTTATATACTGGGCATACCAAGCGTGTATTGGCATCGTTAATACTATTGATGGATATAATGAAGGTCCATTCTCTCTCTCTCTCTCTCTCTCTCTCTCTCTCTCTCTCTCTCTCTCTCTCTCTCTCTCTCTCTCTCTCTCTCTCTCTCTCTCTCTCTCTCTCTCATAGATGATAGAAAGGTTATGGCATGCGTCCTAGATTTAGTTCAAAGGTCACTTTTACAAGGCCCATGATAGCGTACACAATGTGGGATGACGTAACGGACTCCTTGGATAATTATAGCTGCGGTTTGAGTAAGGTCAGTGACGCCTTGTGTGTATGTATGTATGTATGTTGTGTGTGTGTGTGTGTGTGTGTGTGTGTATCTCACCCACACCCGCCTTGTTGCCATTTAGTGTTTGTAGACGTTGAGTTCATCATCAAAATAAGTTCATAAAATGTTCTGTAAACATTTCATGAAGTAGAACCTATGATAACTAGTCTACAATACTTAGGTTGTTAAAGAAATTGGACAACACATATTTATAACTGTGGATGTTTCTTTCTGAAAGGACAAAGAATACGTTGGCATTTATGTGATACGTAGTGCATGACATGTGTGTGCATGTCAACCACAGTATATGATTATGTAACGTGACACTGATAACTAGCAAATTAGGCTGCGTTTACACCGAGCGAGTCGCGACAGGACGTGACATGACTCGAAGCATCCGGTACAAACGGTTTTTCTCAAAGACCCATACAAATTAGGCCCTGTTCACACGAGGCGATTCGTGTGAACAGGGCCTTAGTGTTAAAACTGGGGTGGCGATTCATGATGCGTCATGAATTATCTTGACTTGACGTGACCCGACTCGACGCGACTCGCTCGGTGTAAACGCAGCCTTAGTGAAGCATGATCCATAGCTGTCTGGTGACGTCACGGCCCCTAACAGTCATTATACACAAACAATCACATATTTACAAAAAGCACCGGAGGTTCAGATGACAGGTGTTTGAATATTACAATTTATCTGACGTACTAACTAGACAGTAGACAGACTTCCTCAGGGATAGACATGGATAACATAGAGTGTGGTGGAAAGCAAGGGAAGTAGGTACTGACGGCGGTGGCGAGGTGCTGGCCGACGCTGCACATTCGGTAGAGTAGTTCTGTGGTTTCTCCGAAGGGCAGCACCGTGATAATCAGCATCGACAGGCATTGTCCCCTCCAGCACTGCAGTCTGCACAACACATACAGCAACGATATCGCCTTCATCATAAGCTGGATCACTCGCAGACCGGCACACAAGCGGAACACCTAAGGGGGAAAAGGTATGTTCAACCCACAAACCAGTGTTCAGCACATATACAGCATACGTAAACATAGTGTCGTTCCCGGATTGCTAAGTACTGTGTGACGCCATGCTATTCTATGCTAATCTGATATGTTTTGATATGCAACAAGTATTGCGTTATATATTTCTATAAAAACATACGTGACTGGAGTAGTAGTGGTGACCAGCTTGATGTGTTGGTTAAATGCAAGAAGGATATAAAAATAATAGGTTCTAGGGGTGAGTGGGTGGCGGTGGTGGGTAGAATGGCAAACGTGTAGGGGTGAAACGTTCCTAACCTAACATGGCGTCACCACGAAAATGGGTTGGGTGTGATCTGTAGGGTGTTGCAACACAACATCACGTTAACAATCTGAAGCAACACCATGAAATCGATAAAACTTTTCCTCTTAAAAATGAGTTGGGAGCTAGAAACAAATCCTGTTTCGTAACATAGCCTACATATTTTTTTTCCTTTTGCACAACTCGAAAGGATATAACCACGGGTATATTATTTCTCATGTCGTCATTCTGGAAATAAAAAAAACCCCATCAACATATTGCTATTACATAAGAGTGACGTGAAATAATACAGAAACGTGCATCCGACTAGTCTCGTTCGCTTTTGTTCAATTTCCCAATTAATACTGTCGTTTAATGTTCAATAATATAGAAACAATCATTGGTGTGTCTTGGTGTATGATGGTATAACATATAGACATGACAGTGTTGCGTGTGTGGATTGTCATTATTACCCAAGCCAGTGTACAGGATGGAGAAGACTGTGAGAACTTTGATTACTTAAATGACACCCCTCACGTCCTTTCGATCTATTACAGAAAAAAAAGATGAATAAATGAAAAGATAAATGAATAGGATAAAAAAGGTTACATTACAATTAAATGAAAGGGAACTATTGAAGATGATATAAAGTTATACAAGCATAGCGAGGATTGCTTGTGAAGGGGAAATGAAACAGGGATAAACAAATGACCTAATATCCAGATGTTTGTAAAGGGTAAAGGAAATCTTGTAAGGAGTGCCGAGATTTTTTCGAGTTGTAAAAGAGTTGACTTCCTATGGCATGCAAGTATGTCGACGGTTGAAGTTAGTT
>JAXIVD010010789.1:0-2500 GCA_036785275.1 Cancer borealis
ATACGTTAATGGAACTTTTAATAACATGAATGGAAAGTATTAAAAAGAGTGTCAGGATGCGCACGGAGTCATTCTAAATTTTAAACATGAAATGAAACACAAAATATAAACACTCTAATAAATAAATATACATATATAAAAAATAATATGCATAAATATAAAAAAAATATATATATTAAGCTAATGGACATGACTGACTTTTGACACATGAAAACTAACTCAAAATAAATAAATAAATAAATAATGATAACAAAAAATATAACGCACAACGGAAAACCTTTTAACGAACAGAATTATAAAAAAAATACATTGTATAAAAAAAAACTTAAAACAAAAAATAAAATAATACATTGAGCTACAGTTACGTCCACAACACACACACACACACACACACACACACACACACACACACACACACACACACTTGTCGCTTGGTAATCGCTCTTCCCTCATTTTCCAATCCAATGAGCGTGAAATAATAAACAAGAAGGATTAGGAAAGATTACGTTTCAAAAATGTACTTCATCAAATAACTGAGATTAGTCATATAAAAAAAAGATGTAATGTATTTTATTTAGTTTTCCATTCATTGTATAATCCCACGAGCGTGAAAACTGGGCTTGGAAAAATGTTAATGCACTAATTTGGCAACGGAATTTTAGGTCCAGCTTATAATGATTCCCAATTACCTTCTATTATTAGTGTTATTGTTATTATTTTTATTGCCAACCCGACGCGTTTACATACATACAAAGGATTTCACTCGATCTCACACACACACACACACACACACACACACACACACACACACACACACACACGCACACACACACACACACACACACACACGCACACACACACACACACACACACACACATTATTTACTCCTACCTGTGTATACATCTACCTGTCTTATAATTATTACCTATATTTCTACCTGTTACATTACCTGTCTACTCCTACCTGTATTACCTTCACCTGCTTAATTACTTGTTACCTGTCCTAGTACTATTCTCCCTGTTACCTCTACCTCCTCCCCCACCTTACTTGTCTCACTGGGGGGGGCGCGCCACCTGCTGTGTTACGGGAGGTGTTACGTGACTGTGTGGCTGGATGCAGGTGTACGTGACGGTGACTCACACACAAACACGTACATACATACATACATACATACACACACGTACATACATACACACACAGTAGGGATGGGGGTGGAAATTTATGGATGGTAGGACAGTGTGGGAGAGGGAGAGAGAGAGAGAGAGAGAGAGAGAGAGAGAGAGAGAGAGAGAGAGAGGGAGAGAGGGAGGGAGGGAGGGAGAGAGAGAGAGAGAGAGAGAGAGAGAGAGAGAGAGAGAGAGAGAGAGAGAGAGAGAGTAACAGACATACGTAGACAGAACATTCACCCCAATCAGCCACCCAGCAACTCTCTCTCTCTCTCTCTCTCTCTCTCTCTCTCTCTCTCTCTCTCTCTCTCTCTCTCTCTCTCTCTCAAAACTGAACGTGAGAAATAGTTTTGTCCAAGAATTCCTTTGAGATTCTGCCAGTCATGTGTGTGTGTGTGTGTGTGTGTGTGTGTGTGTGTGTGTGTGTGTGTGTGTGTGTGTATGTGTGTGTGTGTGCCTTGCAAATCACATCACTGCATTGTCATTTCATATTCAGCTTTTGTAATGACCAACAAAATGGCTTTCAACAAACAAACAAACAAACAATAATAAAAGTAACAAAATTAACAAAAAATAAAAATAAAAATAACAAAAAAATAATAAAAATAACAAAATTAATAAAAATAACAAAAATAATAAGAAAAATAAACATGGAATTAACAAGAAAACTAGAATAACAAAAAAATAACAAGAACAAGAACAAAAACAAAAACAAATCACTTCCGGATCAAAAGTTTCGAACCAACAACAGTAACAAGTGAAGCGGTTCGAACCCCTTGACCCCCTAAACACCCACTTCCTCCCCCTAGAACCCCCTAATCCGCTATCAGGACCAAGGGTGACCACGCAGCACCGTCCAATCAGCGACCAGTAACCTCTTGACCTTAGCCAATCAAAAACCACGAAGCTCCACTGTTGCCAAATCACATTAAAAAAAATATATACCAAAAAAAAGTTCCCAGTGTTGCCAATTCTCATTCAAAAAACAAGAAAAAAATATATTAATAAATGTTTTGATGAGTATACGAATATCTATAATAATAAAATAGTTTAGATACACATAGAGACGAACAGAAAGGTTAATTAAAGGTAGGACTTAATTAAATTGATAAATATTGATAGATAGATTAAAATAGACAGATTACCATGCCATTAGACAGACAGAGATGGATTATAAACTAAGACTAACAGATAAAACAGAGACAGACAGACATAGATAAGACAGACAGACAGATAAAACTGATACACACAAACGTAGCTATCCAAATAAATGAAGATAAATAGCATTGTTTCAGACAGACAGACAGACAGACGGAGATAGATAGATAGAGCT
>JAXIVD010010790.1:5000-12629 GCA_036785275.1 Cancer borealis
TGGACTTCACTCCGTAATGGCAGCAATTTTCTCGCACTAGGCCGTCTTCCCGCCGCCCACGTGACCCCCAGCAGGCTTAGGAAGACCTGCAGTGAAGGGACCATGATGAATAGAAAGACTTTAATTGGTCAGATATAGATGACATTGTGATGAAACCGAGGGAGAAAAAGATATAAAGTTCAGTTAACAATAACGAATATGATGCAGTGATAAAACTGTAGTATGATTGGTGGCAGCGGCAGGATCTTCCATCACCATAACGTTATAGTAGTTAAGCATCCTACCAGTTATTCCATTACCTGCCCCTGTATAGGAAGAGATGACCCAGACATTGTTATGCCTTTACGACTGCTAGATGTGTCTTGGCAGCGACTACTACGAGCGTGATGCGTTTGAATAAGTAACAGTTGATAAAGATTTTTGTGTTATATAATGGCTGCAATAGACCAAAGTTAACTATGACAAAAAAATAAATTAGTTACCATTGATATATTACTGCCACAAAGTTCTTTCTGAAACTGTATAACACAATGGACCAGCCATTCCCTAGACAGCATTATGAGACAGTGTGACGCATGGGGCGTGATATAAACGTATACATACAAATAATACACAAAGTAGGGCACATAGTGATGCAAGAGAATTACTTTTTTTTGTTATGGTAAAAAGGAAAAGTAATATGATAATCCTGTACAGCAGCGGTAGGGAAGGAAATGGAGATTGAGGAGGAGGAGGAGGAGGAGGAGGAGGAGGAGGAGGAGGAGGAGGAGGAGGAGGAGGAGGAGGAGGAGGAGGAGGAGGGAGAAACAGTAGCTCCTTTCCTTCCACGAGTTGTTGTAAGGAATGAAGGTCGTCATTTTACACGGAGTTACGGTCGCTTTTCCTCAAGTTTCCGCTTTTGGAGTCGAGAGTGAGTTACGTTCTCACCTGTAGCCAAACGACCACTTAGATCAGAGGCCAGGTGTGACGGAACTAAGTGGAGGTGTAGTGAGAGAGAGAAAAAAAAAGACTTGAACATAAAAACAGAGGCGTACGTGAATAACACACACACACTCACACACACACACACACACACACACACACACACACACACACACACACACACACACACACACACACACACACACATACACACACACACACACACACACACACACACACACACACACACACACACACACACACACACACACACCTAACCTCCACCCTGATGGCTCGATCGAATCATAAACAAAGTCGATGAGAAAATAAATATTGCACATAAGTTTATTTTACGAATGGGAGTGTGAAGTGATGTGTTTTCGTTGCAGTAAAATAAAACTCGAATGCAATCAACATTATATTCTATATCAAAAGTAAATGGTGTCCGTTTATTATTCTCTCTCTCTCTCTCTCTCTCTCTCTCTCTCTCTCTCTCTCTCTCTCTCTCTCTCTCTCTCTCTCTCTCTCTCTCTCTCTCTCTCTCTCTCTCTCTCTCTCTCTCTCTCTCTTATACGCAAAACCTGTTATCTCCTCCTTTTCTTCCTTCACTGCTAGACTATCATGGTGTTTTCTCATTACTATTACACTCCTTTTTTCACTATTATTAATAACGGGTTTGTTTCATTAATTCCCCCAAAGTCTCGTTTAATTACTTACATGCGTTATCTCTAGACTCCCTCGCCGGTTTTCCTCACATTATTTCATCCCTAACGTTGGTGTTTCAAATCTTTAATAGACTTTGTTGTATTGACTCTATATTTACATCATCTATTATCCACTATCTTTACCTCTATTTCACTGTGTTAATATATTTCTCCTCCTCCATTTCTTCCTTCATGTAAGAACTACCCACATCTATCCCCTTCCATAAAAGAAAATAAAGGAAAAATCTTGGCCGAGCAGAAGTGGCACCAATATTTGCATATAAACTTTCCCCGGCAGCCGAATGTCGCTTCTTTATTAACCTAATTTCCATTTCCACCAAGATTTGTGTGGCAGATCCATCATTTCCCGTCCGTCCCTCCAACCTTTATCGCCGCTACCAGCCATTCCCTCGTGTGAGTGTGTGTGTGTGTGTGTGTGTGTGTGTGTGTGTGTGTGTGTGTGTGTGTGTGTGTGTGTGTGTGTGTGTGTGTGTGTGTGTGTGTGTGTGTGTATGTGTGTGCGTGTGTGTGTGTGTGTGTGTGTGTGTGTGTGTGTGTGTGTGTGTGTGTGTGTGTGTGTGTGTGTGTGTGTGTGTGTGTGTGTGTGTTTATGTCATTTCCTGTACGGGTGAGTAAGTTTTGTGCATCGAGAGTACAACTTAATCAACTTAATGTTAGTGAATATTTTTACAAGCACATTCAAACGAGTTGGACGCAAATATTTAGAGGAAATGCTTCGGCCGCACTATATTCAGATACTTCTATATGTATTCAATGTATGTTTGTATATATGTATGCATGTATGTATGTATGTGCGAATGAATAGTATATGAATCTAATAGCCGTAATGAAATTCAGAAATTAATGTATGTAATGGTGACAATTTTCATCCCTAACTACGCTTGGTAATAGTGTGATGTGACCTCTTTTCATCCCGTGGCGGCTAGCTGGTGGGAGCATCACCAGCTGCGACCCTTGCTTGAATTATCATCAATGAGGTTGTGTTCCTGCAGGTAGTCAAGGGCAGCAATGTGCACAATATCCAGAAGGCGCTGAGGGGAGTTGATATCCTCCGTTTTGTTGAGGATTTCCAGGATGGCATCCTCCAAGCCAATCAATATATCTTGACTCAGGTCCTTGTCTGAGTGAAGAGTCATCTCCAGTCGGGCACAATGCTTCCCACTGATTTCACCCATGACAGTTATGGTGTAGCTCTTAACGCCGCTACTGTCTTGTGGGCTCACGTAGCAGTGGCACCTACTACTCCAAACTGCCGTCTCTTGTCTCACAGCAGCCTCATCTGAATCGGACATGTCAGCTTGGGCATGGTGGTACCATGTGATCAAAACAAGAATAGACCCCATGGAGGCCAAGAAGATCATGTAGACCACCGCATACTCCTCCATCTTATTCTTCTTATCCTTGTCCCAATGTTGAGTTAGGTGATCGGCAAGGGAGATGGACGATGTTTCCTGCTTCCCATCCAAGGCATCGGGACCGTACCAGTTTTCAAATAGCACGATGCCACCCAGCAGCAGCCCAACACTGACGATAACCGAGGCGCAAACCTTTCCCATCTTCCAAAAAATATTTCTAATTATAGAATGAAGATTAGACACTTGTGTAAAAGAAAGACTAAACCAATGAAGGAGAGGCGTTTGTGTTTTTAGGGTTAGTGAGCCAAGTGGAGAAGGAAAGCGGGTAAGTGACGGAAGAGTGAGTGAAGGGAGAGAGTGAGTAAAGGGAGAGAGGGAGTAAAGGAGTTTACATGTAGTTTAAGGGGATGTAAGAATAATGAACTGCCTCAAGCATAACGCACACACGACTGCACACACTTTGATGCTGGTAAAGCTTCGCACCTTCCCCGCACTACACCGAGACACAGGAGTAATTATGCACCTCGGTCACACCTTCCTTCCTCCTTTGTTGTCTATATGTCAGGATGAGAAGAAAAAAAAACACACGAAAGGAAGAACATGAAAAAACTTGCTTTAAAAGTTTGCAGTTTTATTCCTTTTCTCTTTGTGAGTTTTTTCTTCTTTTCAACTAAGGAAGCATCGGAAAAATCAAACTTGACTCCGTACAACTGGAACAATGACACAGAAGAAGACTCTCCCTTCACTCCTCACTCTCTACTTCATCGTATTCAATTTCTTCCTCCTTAATGCAGTCACGAACTCAATCAGTAGAGAACCTAACATTAACATTAGTTTTCTCCCTTTTCACATAATTATTATCATGAACGATTAGTTGTTTGTTCCTGTAAAAAATCGATTCATATGTTTCCTCTCTGTAACGTTTCTCTAAAATAAACATGCGAGTAAAAAAAAGAATAAAATACAAAAAACCTCCAAGAAATAAACTCAACTTGAAAAAAACAACAGCAAGTGAATAACATGAAACAAAGAAAGACAGTGTTGTAGCCGTGTTGTGTGGAGGTGAAGGGCGCCGGGGATCAAGAGGGCAGCCATTTCAGTGACAAGGGAACTACACACCTACTCACCTGCATCCACTTGTGTTAGAGCAAGTAAAGCGGCATACAAACACGGGAGCAAGACAAGGCAGGAAGGAGGGCGAGGCGAGGCGATGAACTAGTAGGAAAAGGGAGAGTGGCTTAACGGGACATACATGGAAGAGAAGGGAAAAGGGGAGTAGTGGGAGAAAGGAAGGACATAGTAAAGGAAAGGAATATAGAGGTGAAGAGACACAGGAAGGTGCAGTAGGAAACAGTAGAGGAAGAGAAGGAAAGATGAGGGGGAACAAGGAAGGGAAGATGAGGTGAGGGGACCAGTAGAGGATACAAGAGTGAGGTTAGAGGCAGCAGCAGCAGCAGCAGGAGGGGAAGGGCGGGGAGGGGAAGGAGGTGAATGAGGCCAATGGAGCAACATAGTAACAGGTAAAAACATTATTCGCTTCATCGCCGTCCGTCCGCCCTGAAAATTGATGAGCCCCAAGACGGAAGGTTATCTGCACGTCAGGAGGATGAGAAAAATGACGTGGGCTTGTTTCTGTTATCATTACTCACTACTATAAAGGTTTGTTGTATCTTGCCGTGCCTTTCTTTCTTCTCTTGTTGCTTGCTTGCTTATTAACGTTCCTCCTCCTCCTCTTCCTCCTCCTTACGTTATGTTGTTTTTAAAATCGTTCCTCCTTGGTTCATGTTAATATTGGTTGTCATTCTAAGTTCAAGACAACTTTAATTCAAAAGATTTTCTACGTTTCTACGACGATTTAATTTTTTTTTCGTTTTTGCCCCGGAAAATGTCGACCAAAATTCACGTCAAAAGCTTTAACGCCATTTTACTGCAAAACTATTAGTCTTAGAGCAAATATCTACATAGACAAATGTGTAGAACTTCCTAAATTCTATCGAACACACACACACACACACACACACACACACACACACACACACACACACACACACACACACACACACACACACACACACACACACACACACACACACACACACACACACACACACACACACACACACACATACACACATGATAATGATAATTATACAAATAATGACAGCACTAATGACAGGAATATAATGACTGGTAGTGACAATGAGGTCGATAGGAAAGGGAGTAATCATGGAGAGAAATCTTTATGTATTATTATCTATTTATCTGTTGACTTGTATTTCAACTTTCAGCTCTTCTCCTCACCTCGTGTAATGCTTGTAATGTCGATGTACTTAGTAATGGTAGTCGTCTCCCCTCCCGCGAGGCACTGTCTTGGAATACAGAATGAACAAAGGCATTCTCAAACACACAAACACACACACACACACACACACACACACACACACACACACACACACACACACACACACACATACACACGCACACGCACACGCACGCACACACACACACACACACACACACACACACACACACACACACACACACACACACAAACACACACACACACACACACACACACACACACACACACACACACACACACACACAGACACATACAAAGGACGCGGCCCAATCTTATTTCCCTCTCTCCTTCAGCTGCCCCGCCCTGTCTCTTGCCTCCTGAGTTTTGTGCGAAGGTTCCTTTGAAGTCCAGCGTGTGTGATAAGCCGGCAGCCTCGTATGGCCACCCGTGTTGGCAGGCGGAACTCCCAGACTTAAGCCTCCCCCATCATGGTCCTCTTCACCCGCCTGTCCCTCTCTCGAGCCTCCAAACCCCGCGTCTGGACAGCAGCCTTCTGATAACAACGCTTGGCTGATTTAGGTTCACGAGTTCGGCTATAAATGATAGGCAACCTTTGATCTCTCGCATAGCGTATCGGTGGAGTCTTTTTCCCCTTTTTTCCCCGTCTTTGCTATCCTGGTCGCTGTTTGTGGCTGACTGTAAACTGTGGGAACAGCGTTTAATCTCCGTTTGACCGCGAGCCTCAGATCGATGACGGGAGCGGTGTCAGGTGGCAGACGGGGCGGGGCGGCGGGGAGGATAAACTGGAGGAACACACGAGAGCCACAGGAAGAAAACGTAGAAAAGAAAGAACAGAAAAACGAGGCAAAAGGCAGGATGGACATTGGGGATAAATATGAGTAGAAAACGAATATTCAAAGAACAGGAATAATACAAAGCAAGAAGAAAGTGTTAACGGATGGTAAGAGAACTAAGGTAGAATGACGAAAACAAACAGAGCACCAGAATTAAGTAATTTACTTTGTTGCCACTGAACCCAATCAGTCGTGCAGGACAAAAACAACACATTGCAGGAAGGAATAGAAAGTGGTTGTTATCGTGTGAGAGCACAAACTAACAGGCATTCTACACACTCTCTCTCTCTCTCTCTCTCTCTCTCTCTCTCTCTCTCTCTCTCTCTCTCTCTCTCTCTCTCTCTCTCTCTCTCTCTCTCTCTTCTCTCTCTCTCTCTCTCTCTCTCTCTCTCTCCCAAAAGGTCTTTACAAAATGTTTTCAAGCCTGTATAAAAACATCCAAGCTTCATCCCATCCCAGGCCTAACGCAGACTCACTTAATATAGACAGCATTACTAACTTTCACTCCTGGAGCTTCAAAACTAAGGGTTCAGCGCTTCTGACGTGATCATAGTTTCATAGCCTTGTCTGCCATTGGGTATCCTGAAGGGCATCTGAATACTTTAATATACTAATACGCTACCTTTAATCTATACATACGCCGCCAGAGTTTATATAGTAAGCAAGTGGAGCCCATTCAGAGATAAATTATGTATGGACATTTTTTTCAATTACATTGGCATTACTGTGATGGGATAGTTGATGATTAAACAAAGGGAAAAAATCTGTATTACAACATGTACATCTATAGTGGATCATTTTTATATAAGTTAAAATTTGTCCCTCCACATCATCACTGACACCAATCCTTTCCTCCTTTACTTTGCTTTTCTAACGCGCATTTCTCCCTCTCTCCTTTCCCTTCTCGCACCTCTCTACGTCATCTCCTTCCCCTCCCTCCCTCTCTGCCCTCCACCTCCAGCACCTCTCCACGCTCTTCTCGCTTCAGAAAGGGGGAGAGGAGAAGGGAAGGGAAGGGAAGGGAATGAGAACTAATGTATGGTAATTCCCTTACCAAGAAGGAGAGGCCTCGTGAGCACCTTAATTGCGTTTTGCCAAGTTAGTCTCAGGTTAATGAAATCACCCGGTGGGAATAATCCACTTCATTTAGGATCTTAGTGAATCTCCAACGGGATTAATCTCAAGCTGGAAAGAATAGCCAGCTTGTTTGAGGATTCCTGTGGCTTTTGCATGTAGATGAAATAAAGAGAAATATTTTTTCTTCTAAAGTGGTACGTACGACCGGGTAAAGGTGAGGCGTAGAAGGACGTACCAAGGAAGGTAAAGTAACGTTGTGTGGAAAGAGGCAGTGAGTAGTAGTAGTAGTAATAGTAGTAGTAGTAGTAGTAATAGTAGTAGTAGTAGTAGTGGTGGTGGTGGGTGGTGGTGGTGGTGGTGGTGGTGGTGGGTGGTGGTGGTGGTGGTGGTGGTGG
>JAXIVD010010791.1:0-7500 GCA_036785275.1 Cancer borealis
GTTCGTCGTTCGTCTTAGAAATATTTAACTGTCTGTGATTGTTGTGGGATTAACATCATACACATGAAAATTATATTGTAACAAAACTATGCCACATATTTTCCTTGCCATACGGATATAAATAACAAGCATAACTCTTTTAAACCGTCGTATATAATCCAACCTATAATAACCGCATGTGCAGGTCGCTGTGCACGGCAAGATATATGAAGAGATGGTTACATTTACTTGTCGCTTCGAGGTTCTTGCTGTCTTGTTGGGCAGGCAATCATCATCACAGTTATTCAGTGTTGTGTTAATATGGAAATAGAACAGAGTAACATAAAAGAATAGTCGATTTATCATCCGAAGAAATGAATCTGATAACTGATACTTGCGAAACATAAGAGAACCAATACCATGAAATATTTACTTCACTCTAAAAACTACTCTGAGTTCCATAATATTTTGAATTCTTGTTCCCAAGAATGACTCTTCCTTCCATCAAGTTTAAAATTTTAAAAAAGCCTTTACCCTTCCTTCCCTTTTTTCTCATTTTACCGTCCCTTCTTTTTCAAACATTCAAGACTACCTAATGTTTCCTTGCCATGAAACAAGACTAAAAGGGAGATATGCTCCAACACAACACTCGACGCTTTTCTCACGGCGTTGTCTTGCTTATAATTCTTTTGCTCGTGATATTAGAACAAAGTTAACGAGAGGAGAGAGAGAGAGAGAGAGAGAGAGAGAGAGAGAGAGAGAGAGAGAGAGAGAGAGAGAGAGAGAGAGAGAGAGGAGAGAGAGAGAGAGAGAGAGAGAGAGAGAGAGAGAGAGAGAGAGAGAGAGAGAGAGAGAGAGGAGAGAGAGAGAGAGAGAGAGAGAGAGAGAGAAGAGAGAGAGAGAGAGAGAGAGAGAGAGAGAGAGAGAGAGAGAGAGAGAGAGAGAGAGGAGAGAGAGAGAGAGAGAGAGAGAGAGAGAGAGAGAGAGAGAGAGAGAGAGAGAGAGAGAGAGAGAGAGAGAGAGAGAGGAGATAAAAATGCGTGTTTATATAAGTGTGATCCTAGTGGCATTGTTCTCGCTTCACGGCACACCACACGAAGGTTTCAGTAGAGCACACGTTCTTTTGCACCTCAGAAACACCTGACGCGCCGCCCATAAACGTCACTCGAGAAAAGAGCGTCGTTGTAAGGAATGTCCAAACTTAAGCTGTGACCCAGATTTTTTTTTTTTTTTTCCTGTTCATCTTGTTTTGTCTGGTTCAGCTTTCTCCCTCCCGGCTCCTTTGTCCCTTTTAATGAGATCCCTCAAATCCTTCCTGTGTATGTACGTAAGTTAAGTGTTAATCGTTACTGTATTTTTCATTGGCCGTAAATTAAAGGAAGAATGTCTTTAAACCTGAAGCCTTAAGGAGATATGTGCGTACCGTCAGTAGTGTGACGGTGGGAGGGATGGACGATGGACACGCCTTTCTCCTTCATAGCAATGCTCGTATAACTATATCTCCTACGTCCCTCTCACGTCACCACATGTCGTCAAATATCACACACACACACACCACACACACACACACCACACACACACACACACACACACACACACACACACACACACACACACACACACACACACACACACACACACACACACACACACACACACACACACACACACACACACACACACACACCACACACACACACACACACACACACACACACACACACACACACACACACACACACACACACACACACACACACACACACACACACACACACACACACACACACACACACACACACACACACACACACACACACACACACACACACACACACACACACACACACACACACACACACACACACACACACACACACACACACACACACACACACACACACACACACACACACACACACACACACACACACACACACACACACACACACACACACACACACACACACACACACACACACACACACACCACACACACACACACACACACACACACACACACACACACACACACACACACACACACACACACACACACACACCACACACACACACACACACACACACACACACACACACAACACACACACACACACACACACACACACACACACACACACACACACACACACACACACACACACACACACACACACACACACACACACACACACACACACACACACACACACACACACACACACACACACACACACACACACACACACACACACACACACACACACACACACACACACACACACACACACACACACACACACACACACACACACACACACACACACACACACACACACACACACACACACACACACACACACACACACACACACACACACACACACACACACACACACACACACACACACACACACACACACACACACACACACACACACACACACACACACACACACACACACACACACACACACACACACACACACACACACACACACACACACACACACACACACACACACACACACACACACACACACACACACACACACACACACACACACACACACACACACACACACACACACACACACACACACACACACACACACACACACACACACACACACACACACACACACACACACACACACACACACACACACACACACACACACACACACACACACACACACACACACACACACACACACACACACACACACACACACACACACACACACACACACACACACACACACACACACACACACACACACACACACACACACACACACACACACACACACACACACACACACACACACACACACACACACACACACACACACACACACACACACACACACACACACACACACACACACACACACACACACACACACACACACACACACACACACACACACACACACACACACACACACACACACACACACACACACACACACACACACACACACACACACACACACACACACACACACACACACACACACACACACACACACACACACACACACACACACACACACACACACACACACACACACACACACACACACACACACACACACACACACACACACACACACACACACACACACACACACACACACACACACACACACACACACACACACACACACACACACACACACACACACACACACACACACACACACACACACACACACACACACACACACACACACACACACACACACACACACACACACACACACACACACACACACACACACACACACACACACACACACACACACACACACACACACACACACACACACACACACACACACACACACACACACACACACACACACACACACACACACACACACACACACACACACACACACACACACACACACACACACACACACACACACACACACACACACACACACACACACACACACACACACACACACACACACACACACACACACACACACACACACACACACACACACACACACACACACACACACACACACACACACACACACACACACACACACACACACACACACACACACACACACACACACACACACACACACACACACACACACACACACACACACACACACACACACACACACACACACACACACACACACACACACACTACGACTGTGTGACGACTGTCTTTTCCGGCGGCGCGCGAGGTCGTCGCGGTGGCTCAAAGCGACCATTCAACTTGTATACTCAATCATTTGTGGCATCGCGCTGATTGACGGTTCTTCTCCTCTGCTCAAGCGCTGTGACCATTCAAGAGTTAAGAATTGCTACTCGCTCGGCCACCTACAGTCTGTGGCAGCAATCTATATCTGAATCAGCCGAGGAAGGTCGCAACTAGCTGAAGAACCAATCAACCTCTCCGTCCCTCCGTCCCTCCGTCCCTCCCCTTGGCTGGAAGCTCCATTCGAAGTGGTGTGTTGTGCCTCAGAATGGTGCCTTTTCAGACTCAGCCCATCACCATCACCGCTTTCCCCACAGTAATCATCACCTTCCGTGGCTTTCATCGCCAAGCTTGCCATTCTGTCGGCTCATCTCTCCGTCCTTTGTCAGTTCCACGTATTGCATGACGTGTCAGTGTTCGTTTATTCTCCTCAGTGGTTAGGAAAATAGTTTTCATTTGTTTCATAATGCGTTGTGCAATCTTCTTGTCTCGCCACCCTGTGCTTAAACGTATCCACTACAATTCTCATTCTACGATAAATTTACGTTCTAAAGATTTTCTAATCCATTATGTTATTGATCTTGAAAAAAAGTGTAAATTATTTGTCATGGTATTATTTTGTTTAGGTTTCAGAACAGACATCAATCTTTTTATGTATAATGTATGTAATGTTCTTGCACGATTTTCTTTTTTAAGTAAACTTATTCATATATGTAGCATTTCATGTTGCGTGATTTTTATTTTAGTTCGTCCATTTTTCATCTATTTTAGTTTATCCATCTTGAGCTCCCTGATCACCAGCTGTAACTCAATGTCTGGCTCACTCAACAGATCTACAAAATTGACATCGTTCAGGTATTTTACGTTTCATTTCACCATTGCAGTTTCAGATGTTTATTTACGTTAAATCTATTTTTTGGAAAGACTATTTATTGAATAAAAAGCATATGTCATATAAGCAAGTGATAATAACTATTCAATTTACAATCACCACCAAAACAGCTGCCTTCTGTTGTAATTATCTCAGCTGTACCTTCGTCCTCTCTATCCCTGCTCCCCGTCAGTCACCTGCCGCAACGCTCTTGACCAACTCTCGTCTTTGTTGAACTGTCGATTGACTGGCACGCAAGTACGAACAATACATCTTGTTTACTCTTCGGGCCACCATTGTGCCTGTCTTTGTGTGGTGACTCTCTACAGTCCACAGCATACAGAACTGTTCCAAAGTGGAGGTCACATGCTTTCTATACCCAAGTCGAGTTGTGTTGTGTTATTATTGGTGTGAGAGAATGCAACTTACAAATCATACAAATCATTAAAATTAAACTCTTATGAATTGGAAACGCGATGATATGATTGTTTGGGCGCCGAGGTAATTGTGTTATCCTGAGTTCAAGTCCCTCTCGCGTCAGGTACGAAGCACATCACCGAGGGGCTTACAGTGGTCTCCAGTGTTGTACAGACACGCAGCGTCCATCAGGTGGCTTCAAGTGAACCGTACAAGCTTCCCCTCACGCAGCCACCAATGTGAAAGTGTTACAAATACTTGTGCCGTCACAACAGAAGAAAAACGTATTAATTGTTCGTGTGTGTCTTCATTAATTTACTCTTTCGTATATTCATTCATTTATCTTTTATTACTTCTACCAACAAAGATGAGTGAGAGGTTACGTTTTCACTTAGTTTGTGTTTCTTGAACCCTTATGCTTATCTCTAGTAAATTGAGGAGACCTTTGACTCAAGAGAACAAAGTCTTGAAACTACTGCATGAACAGAGAATAACCGATCAAATCGAAGGACCTTTCCAGATTTTCTAAACAGGCAACACAACAGTGATCACGTTACCATAGATGCACGCACAAAATCAGCATTGAAAAGGGAGTTAGGCAAGGCGATACAGTGTTACCTAAACCATTATTAGCTTGTCTTGGTAGTATTTTCAGAAAGCTCCATTAGAAACTCCATGCAATTATCATAAGTGGAGAATACTTAACTCATCTAAGATTTACATACTACATCATTTTCATCTTAAAAACTGCAGAAGAGTTACAAGAAGTACTCACTGACCTTAAGGTGGTAGAGTTAGTCTCAAGAGTTAATAGAAGCAAAACACGAGTACGGTTACATACTAATGCACTAAGTAACGTCATTAACGGTGATGATTAAGTTTTCGAAGTAGATGAGATTATCCACTGTGATTAAGAACTCAAACTAAATAAGGAAACCAGGATAAAAGGCGCTTCAATATAAGATGGAAAGCATTTGATTAACATAGACGAATGCTCAGAGACTCCGATGCAACATACTTGAACCAGTGCGTACTTAATGTATGAATGTAAAACGCAGAAAGTAATATACTGTAGTCGAGAGTCAGTGAAGAGAAGTATAAATAACAGTGGCGAGACTATTTTGGGGAATAATTCGAGATGCGAAAAGAAATGCATACAAAATTTTACAAACTTAAATCAACGAAACCACAAGGGAACAAAAAATGGAAGGGTAAGACATATATGGTTTGAAAAATTGATAGTTTGACTGACTGATTCAAAGAACGAGTAATAACAGTATTGGGAAGTTAGACAGAAGCTGGAAAGACAAAATTGAACATTTCACCGTGTTAGAAATTGGCACAGTGCCGTGACTCATGAAGAAGGTTGGTGGAAGGCCTATGTACCGCAGTGAACTTGTAATGGATGATGATGATGATGATGATGATGATGATGGTAGATGATGATGATGATGGTACATGAGCCTTGGAAAATTGGTGCAGCGATAATTAAACCAAGCCTTCTGGCGGATTGAGACTGAGAAGAAGGGGTGACGGACTAGGTGCAGACGGAAGGGCGGCTTGAAGTACACCATGCGGCAGGAGTGTGAGGGTGTGAGGGTGTGAGGGCATGGGCGTGGAGTGGGTGCTACTCGTTTATCATGAGCGCTGCGGTGACGTGATAAATGGAGGAGAAATGTCTGTTGTTTGGGTATGATATTTCACACACACACACACACACACACACACACACACACACACACACACACACACACACACACACACACACACACACACACACACACACACACACACACACACACACACCCACCCTCCCACCCACCCACCCACCCACCCACGCACGCACGCACGCACGCACGCACGCACGCACGCACGCACGCACGCACGCACGCACGCACGCACACACACACACACACACACACACACACACACACACACACACTTTTTTTCTCTTTCTATTTTGCTATCTATCTATCCACACCATCTCTAAATTACCTGAAGTATAGCTATTCACTGTCGCTTCATAATTGGATTCCATTAGCAGATTTTCTTTTCATCTTTCAAAAATACAGGCAAAGCATAGCTTCATGAAAGAAGGATCAGACCACGTGGAACATGCAGTGTCGCACCGGATGGAAAATATTCAGGAAAGAGTTACATAGTTGAAGCCATTCTTTCACAACAAATCTTAAGAGACAACACTGGCGAGGGTATACAAATCTGTGGGCAATGGAGCAACAACTATCATCTCTGTGGAAAACTTACTGAACCCTGAAAATTACAGAAAGAGCTTATCAATGCTGATACTTCTGCTCAATGTGACTCATCCTCCCTCACCTCACCTTCAATAGACCACTAAGTCTTATTATCGCGTTGCCATTAGGACAAGCCACACTAGGGGTTAAGTGTACACCACTTGCAATAGAGAAAAAAGTATATATTTTTTTATTATTCCAGCTGTGAAGGCCGAGCGGCGTTATACGGAGATTAATAGCTAGTG
>JAXIVD010010792.1:0-7500 GCA_036785275.1 Cancer borealis
ATATAATACCACCGTCAGATCGTTGCGGGAATGGTGGTTGAAATATAGGAATCGATGGCTAATTTATCGTGTGAGTGTTATACCAGTGTGAAAATGTGCATTGTGTTGGATGAAATTACCGGAAGAGGAAAAAGTTGTCACGTTTTTCTTTCTTACTTTAAAGATACGAAATAGGGTTATAAGAAGTGATGAGAAAAATATCAAAATGAAGCCAAACTAAAGGTTATTGATATTGAAAATGTATATCAAGCTCCCACTCGAAGAAAAAAAGCCAGTGATAATCTATAAGCTCAAAAAAATGAAATAAATAGAACTCTACGCATACAAACCAAAAATAACTAACACGAACACGAAAATATCAACTCCATTTCAAAACTTATCAAACAAGTGATACAAAATTAATACTGAATAGAGTTAATGCAATATGAAAAAGGTTCCTGAAAGTTGTATTTCAAATGTTTAATTTCACTATTAACATAAAGAAGTGAACAAAATAGTCGCCTCATTAGGAACACATTTTATCTTCATGGCAGAGTTGGTTTGGAATGGAAATTGTACCTCGCGGAAAGTATTATTATGATGAGAAACATTATTCGCGGCGTGCTTAATATTATTATTATTATTATCATCATTATTATTATCATATTATTACTATTGTTATTATTATCATTATTATCATCATTATCATTATCACTATAATTATTAATATTAATATTCGCATTATTACTATTATTAATTCTACTACAAAAACGTTTACTACTACTACTACTACAACAACAACAACAACAACAACAACAACTACTACTACTACTACTACTACTACTACTACTATGGAAAGCAAAACACCAGGATAGATTCACACCGGAGAGAGAGAGAGAGAGAGAGAGAGAGAGAGAGAGAGAGAGAGAGAGAGAGAGAGAGAGAGAGAGAGAGAGAGAGAGAGAGAGAGAGAGAGAGAGAGAGAGAGAGAGAGAGAGAGAGAGAGAGAGAGATTAGCATATTAAAGTTATCCTCGGCAAAATTATTCTATGGCAATTAAAATAGATACCCTCGTTAAACATTTCAGTATATCATGAAGCAGAAAACCAAATTGTCACTGCGATGAATAGGTAACAAAACACTGGAAATGTAACAGGTGCGTTCCTCTCTACCTGGCTGACCTGATGATAATGATAATGATAATAATAATGATAATGATGATGATGATGAGGAGGAGGAGGAAAAGAAGGAGGAGAAAGATTATGATGATGATGCGGAGGAGGAAGAAGAGGAAGGGAGGACAAGGGTGATTTTCATGAGGATGCTAATAATGCAACTAATAAATACAACGTGTGGACACATCATCATCATCATCATCATCATCATCAACAATAGCAATAACAACAACAATGAATTTTAGGTACCATTTTGCATGTCATTGAAAAACATTCTAAGCGATGACCAGGTGTGTGTCTCAAGCAGGTGTGCGTGACAAGGTGTCTGATAGAAACTCTTCTAGCGCTGCCTCCCTCCCTCCCCTTCCCATTGTTTGTGCCTTCCTAACATGCACTACTGACACACGCAGAAAACAGGGCACATTTTGTTATGGCTTCTGTTGCCCTCGTGATCAAAATGTGCATGATATAAGAAAAATATTATCTTCAATCTTTTCAGTCAGGCAGACTTGTTTGCATGCACAAAGGGCGTAATGAAGCAAATAGATTGACTGGTACGTAAAAAATATCAGTAATTTCGGAAATTTTGTTATAGAATTCATACGTAAAATTACACGTGATGAAGTTTATGTTTAGAGGCGAGAATTTTGATTAAACGTATATGGTATTCAACTATAGGTGTGTCATTTCGCACGTAACAAAATTATGAAGCGTCAAACAAAAGTCTTTTGTCACCTTTTACCCGAGAAATGCAGGAACAGAAGGACCAAAGCGGAGGAAGGTAAGTTGTGGGAGGACGAGGCAGACGATGTGGTTGGTGGCTGTGTCAGAGCACCGGGAACACGAACACGAACACGAACACGAACACGAACACACACGAACACACACACACACACACACACACACACACACACACACACACACACACACACACACTTACAAAAAAAATCGAGAGTAACATACATGATGACGCTGATCAACTCAAAATTTGGAAGATTTTAGGGAAACAAATCATATGCTGGAAAAAGAAAATGTACATGTTTTTTATTTCGTAAATGAACGTAATTTTAGATTATGAACTTTGGCATGAAATTTTAAATGTAAAGGTGTAAGGTTACTGCTAATCATGAAATTATCTCTTGGGGGAAGAAAGAAAGGAAGAAGAAGAGTAAGAAAAAAGTACAACAACAAGAACAACAATAACACAACAAAAATGAAGGACAAGAAGAGTAAAACAGGAGGAACAAGAACAGGAGGAACAAGAACAAGAGGCACAAGGGATAAACCACAAGTCTCGCCTTCTCCCACAACCTGTTTTTTTCTCCGTTAATTAAGGTGCAGGTTATGATACTGCTCTCATTTACCTGTTCTTTCACTTTTACACTCCCCTACCTCCATGCATCTTCCCCCCCATCCTCTCCTTACCTCCACCACCCTCCTTCCCTCTCATCCTTTCCACCATCTCCTCTTCCTTCCACCTCCTCCTTCATCTTCCACTAAATCCTCCTCCGTTTTTTCCAGCTCTTTTGTCTTCTATCCCCTTTTTAACCTTCCCTCTTCCTCTCTCCTTCCTTCACCTTCCTCTCCTTTTCTCATTTGCTTAACCTTCCTCCTCATTCTCTCTTCTTCAGATCCTCTTCCTTCATTTATCCATCGCTCTTAGGCCTTTCTCTCCCTTTTCCCTTTGTTCCTTCATTTTCCCCTGCCTACCTCGTCTCCTTACTCCTTGCAGGACGCTAAGCTTACATACTAGTGCTTCAATAACTTTGATTTGTGGTTTAGTTTTAAGTTAATTAACATAAACAATTGTATGAGTGTGTGTGTGTGTGTGTGTGTGTGTGTGTGTGTGTGTGTGTGTGTGTGTGTGTGTGTGTGTGTTAGTGTGAGAGAGAGAGAGAGAGAGAGAGAGAGAGAGAGAGAGAGAGAGAGAGAGAGAGAGAGAGAGAGAGAGAGAGAGAGAGAGAGAGAGAGAGAGAGAGAAAGAGAGAGAGAGAGAGAGAAGAGAGAGAGAGAGAGAGAGAGAGAGAGAGAGAGAGAGAGAGAGAGAGAGAGAGAGAGAGAGAGAGAGAGAGAGAAGAGAGAGAGAGAGAGAGAGAAGAGAGAGAGAGAGAGAGAGAGAGAGAGAGAGAGAGAGAGAAGAGAGAGAGAGAGAGAGAGAGAGAGAGAGAGAGAGAGAGATCTCACTCTCTTAGGAAGCTGATTATACTATTTAAAAGATTAACCGAATTAAGATCAAATTTTTATAATAATAGTAATGATTATAATAAAAATAATGACGATAATGATTACTATGATAGTAATAATAAAAAGTATTAATGATAATAATAATAATAGTAATAATAATAATAATAATAATAATAATAATAATAATAATAATGATAATGATAATAACAATAATTAAAGTAATATTAATAATGATAATGATAATGATAATGATAAAATACAGCAACAACAAAAGCACCAGATTCCTTTCTTCGCTCAAACCGGAATGATTCGAAGCAAATAAAGCCTCGAAGACAAACGATGTCAATTGAATCACCGAGACAAATCCACAAGTTGAAGCAAGAGAGACCGAAGCAATAATTACCTGACTGAACCACTCACCGCGACACCGTGATAGTGGAACTACACTGAGCCGACCCCACTATCCCTCTCTCTCTCTCTCTCTCTCTCTTTCTCTTTCTCTCTCTCTCTCTCTCTCTCTCTCTCTCTCTCTCTCTCTCTCTCTCTCTCTCTCTCTCTCTCTCTCTCCCCCCCCTACGGTCGTTTATCTTTATCTCTTTCCTCCCTCTTCCTCTTTATTCCCTCCATTACCCCTCTTTCACTGTGCCCAATTATCTTGCTCTCACCTCCTCCCTCTCTCCCTTATATCTTTTTATATTTTTTCCCGCTCTTTATCGTCTGATATTCATCCTCCATTCCTCCTCCTCCTCCTCCATAATTTTCCCTTCCATGCTCTTTATTCACCTTTCCTTCACATTATTTCCATTTCCCTGCTTTCTCCTCACTTACCTCTTCTCCTTTCCTCTTACTTTCCTCCAATTATGTTTTTTTCTCCTCTTACCTTCATAATTTAGTTTACTGCTCTGACGCTTCATTACCCTCTTTTTCCTCACCCTCCCATTTCTTCCTTCCCTCCCATCTCCCTTCCCTTTTTTTAAATCCTTCTTTTCTTCCTCCTCCTTTTCCACTCGCCTTCCTTAGGTTTTCCCCACACCTCTGTATCTTACTTTCTATGTCTCCTTTATGTCTTCCTGTTCCTCTCTCCCCTTCTTTACTCTCATTACCTATCTCATGGTCTTCCTTCATTCTTCCCTCGTTTCTCTATTCTCCTTCTTCCTCTTTCATCTTCCTTAATTCCTTTCGTCTTTCCCTCCTTCCTTTCTTCATCACTCTATTCAACTTTCATTAACCTATCTCGTATCCCTTTTTTTTATATTTCACCTTATGCCCTTGTTACCTTCGCTTCCCGTTCCCTTCCCTTCTTCCCTACCTTCCCTTTCGTCTGTCTTCAACCAAGAGCACCTGTAATTAGATCTACCTTGATTACCTGTCCGGCCTGCGGTGAAGGATGGCCCGCAGCCTCGTGTGATTGGTAAGGCTTTGCCAGTCTCCCTCCTGAGTGGGCCCCGCGGCGCTAGTTCCCAGGATCGCCACCGATAATCCGTTCTGGTTGTGTGAGGTTAATGGCTCTCATGCTCTGTCTCTCTTACGTTGTGATTTCATTGACGTGTATAATATATTTTTCTATTAGGATCACTATCATTGATTGTTGTGTATTTTCTAGCCTTCTGTAACACTGAAATATTAATTGGGAGGCAGCCACGAGAGGTGATAATCATATACAGGGAAGCGGTCGGTGATGGAACCCTTTGAGACACTTAACGATTTCTTTTTTCAGTCGTTGTTTTTCTCGTCCTTTCTCTACAGTTTTCTGTTATCCGTGGTTCCTATGGGATACGTATGGATAGATCAGGTTATAAACTTGCCCTACACGACCCAATACGTGCCTCACTGAACGGCAAACCACTGCTACTGTTGTGGTGTTCGTGATGCAGGAGCGGCGACCACGGGCCACTGTTGGCACTGAAAGGCGGACACAGACTAATGTGAAGAGGTGGATAAAAAGATAAAACTAGATAAATATGATGGATTCTCTGCCTTGGAAAAACAATAATGAAACATATGAGGGTATAATTGTAGCAGACACACACAAAGATGCACAGCCATATACATTCATACTCTCACTGATAAATCAAAAGGTTAAGAGAATGTAGAGGCTATAATTATGACAGATAAAACCCACAACGGTACAATGGTAGCTACACACGCACAGACAAACACGCACACACGCATGGTTAACAAAATACATAAAGAAAGTAATGGATGAGAAGCTGAGACAGGGAGTAAACAGGATAAGAGGAAGGTTGAGCTAATATACGCAGGCAACGGTACATAAACTAAACGAGTGAAAAAGAAAAATGAACAAGTGAGATAGAGCACAGTGGAAGCATACAAGAATGAGGTAAAAAGGAAATATGCACAAGTATAAGTTATTATGCACACACTTAAAAAGATGAATAGCAAAACAAGCGAAGATAGAGAAAACATTCGAAAGATTAAAATATAGATAAAAACAACACAAAGACACAAGGCTTAATCCATGGACACCTGCAACAAAGAACCGAAAGGAAGGGAAAATGTAGAATGATATAAATGTAAATAAAAAAAAAATATAGATGAATAGACACTAAGAATAAGAAAACAAACAGATGATACAGATTCGATACAAGTACTTTTCCTCCTACAGCCTCAAGATGAAGCCTTTCCTATACTTGATAGTTAATTAATTACTAAAGAGATAACTTTTACAACAAATTATCCAAGTTGCCCTTTCTTTACTTCACACCCACACATTTTATATATATATATATATATATATATATATATATATATATATATATATATATATATATATATATTATTTTTTATTTTTTATTTTATTTTATTATTTTTTTCCAGGGAATCTATCAAGGTACTAAACAACTCTTTTTATTTTTTTCCTCCTGATTTCCTCTCCTTTTTTTTTTTTTAATCTTCATCGTGAGCATGTTTTCATAATCTCCCTTTCTCTGCTATGATGTATTTTTCCTTCACTCGTCCGTCTCGTGACTTTGAGCGTATAATTAAGAGACGTTCCTCACTTTATATGCGATATTCTGTGATGCAAGACAAAGAGGGAAGATGACCTGAGGGTGGAAGAGTGGCCGGGGGAGGCGGGGAGTGAGGACACGTGCGAACACACTTCCACCCATCCACACTTACCAACACCCAAAGCCACACCCACAATAACCAAGACCAAGAACCCGCATCCATCATACCACACAACCACCATCCTCACCACTACCACATACTACACCACTTAGCCCCTGATGGAGGCTCCAAGGTAACAAGACCTCTAGGTGGTGTTTATTGGGGCTTGCGTGATGTCTGATGGTGACGGGCTGGCTGGCTGGCTGATAGTGTACACGCGCCCACATTTATAATATAAGGCGACCAGTGATACAGCTGTTCATACGGTATCATACGTAAGGTTTAGGCACTATTCACTCTAGGCATTTAATATTCTATAAGCGAGGGGTGATTTTGTAATGATTTAAGCATGAGTGTGCAGACCAAGTGTTACGATTGGTGGTACAGCTGTTGCTATTACTGTTGCTGCTGTTTCTTAGAGATATAATGAGGATGATAGCCTCCACGACGGCACCAATAATATAATATGCAACTACTACTACTTCTACTACTACTACTACAACTAGTACTACTACTATATGCGTAATGCCGTGTCAACAGTGCTTTAATATGATTGCTTAATTTCCATTTCCACACCAGAGGCTGTTGGTCACCATAACACCCCCAGGATTCTCCAAGGATGTGATAACCTAATGGTGTAATTTCTCGAGACTTCGTTCAGGAGACAAGTTCGAACTATCTCAAAAACAAGCGTACGTGCGTAGATCCTTAATTGCATGCACAGGAAGCTTATTATATTTGATACTGTAAAATACATATCAGATATCACGAAAATATCTCAAAACTGGCGATATAAACAAAATGTAAATTAAATGCATGCTTTCCAGTCCTCTATTCGATTTAAAATGTTTCAGACTTAATTATTTTTCAAATAAATAGTGATAAAGGTAAATTAATAGTATATAAATAAAATTCATAAAATCGTTTAATAAAAAAAAACTTGGATATTCAATACCGAGTAATAATTATTATAAAATCGATTTGAAACTATAATATCTGTGTGTGCAGTTTTTAATTAAAAAAAGAAGGGAAA
>JAXIVD010010793.1:5000-7500 GCA_036785275.1 Cancer borealis
CCAAAGTTGTGACAGCGGGCCCCTCCAAGACATCCCAGAAACCAGTTGCCTTGTTGGTGTGGCCTGACCAGGGTCGTGAGGAGAGGCTGCTCACTCCTAAGGTTCACGAAGGAGATAAAGCTTTTGGTGGGTTTGTGTTGGATTGTGAGGAGGGGGTTCAGGCGGTTTCACCTGTTTCCTCCCCCGTTGTTGTTTCTGTGACTCCAGATGACTCGGAGCTGGACTGGTGTCGCCCAATTCTGTGTGGGGGCACTGTCGAAATTGACGGGAGCGAGTATCCTGTCACTGTCTTGCGAGACATTGGCGCACAACAGTCCGTGTGCCGAAATGTCACCGGGACTAAGGTGACTTCTTCAAAGGCAGTGTTGTGTAGGGGCCTCAACGCTGTCGAGAAGTTTGTGACGGCTGAGGTGAAGCTGTCGTGTCCACTGATCACCACTTCGGCTCAAGTGGCAGTGGCGGAACAACTGCCTGTGGCAGGTGTTGATTTCCTGCTAGGGAATGACCTAGCAGGAGGGAGAGTTTGGGTGCCCACCCCTACGGGAGGTGAGGCTTCTGAGGTGTCGGGGCATAGTGTGCCCGACCCTGTTGCTGTTGTCACCCGGTCGCAGACCGAGAGGGTGATGCAGGCTGTTGCTCCTGGGGCCGACTGCGACAGAGCAGGGCTACCAGAAGAGGAGAACAGTGGTGAGGAAGAAGCTGCCGCTCCTGGGGCCGACTGCAAAGAGGCAGGGTCACCGGTGTTGGAGGGCAGTGAGGAGGAAGTTGTTGGGGTTGTCACCCGGTCTCAGGCTAGACGGGTGGAACCGGCTTCTACTCTAGGGGCTGACTGCGACATAGCAGGGTCACCGTCAAACGAGAGCAGTGTTTGTCAACTGGATGAGCCAGAGCCGGGCTCTCCAGTGAGTCAAGGTGTGGGGGCTGACTGCCGCGGTGCAGAGCCACCCATAGAAGCATCTGACTCGGTAGAGGTTGTCGCCGAAGGTGAGGAAGGAGTGTTGAGGACAGAGGAGTCTTGTGTTGGCATTCCTCACTCTGCGGGGCACCTCGGAGGAAGCACCCACGCGGTGGTGTTTCCTGGTTGTGAGGCTGTGGGTCTCGGTACTCAGTCCGGGCCCCAGCCTGGTGTGTCAGACAGTTTGTTGGGGGTCACCTCCGAGGGAGGGGAGACTTCCATCTCTGCGGGGGAGTTGGAGACTCCCACCCCTGCGGAGTGTACCGGAGACAGGAAACAGGCTGTTCCCTTGTCTGGTGACTGTTTGGCGGGTGAGGCCCACCTGGAGGGTCCACCCATTTTGGCCGATGAGGAAGTGGTGGATGAGTCCACACCACGCCTCAGGCCCCGGGACAGAACCAGGGAAGTGTCGGTACCGCCCCTGCCGACAGTTCCTGTGGTCCCGTCCAACCTTACTTGTATTGAGCCGGCGTTGCTCATCAAGGGACAGAAAGGGGACCCAGAATTGGCCTCTTATTTTGCTAAGGTGGGAAAGGAGATAAGGGGAATAGAGGAGTTCCTGCTGCAGAAGGGGGTGTTACACCGCAGGTCGAGGGAGAGTGATGGGAGTGAGGTTCTACAGGTTGTAGTGCCTCAGGAGTTGAAGGAAGCCCTGGTGCTGTTAGCACACGAGGGACCTATGGGTGGACACCTTGGGGTTCACAAAACTCTCGCCCGACTGCGGGGCAATTTCTGGTGGCCTGGTATGGCCAGAGAGATTACAGAGTTGCTAAGGAGTTGTCACACCTGTCAGATGGTGGGCAAACCCAACCACAATCCCCCTGTTGCACCCTTGCACCCTATTCCCGCTGTGGATCCTCCTTTTACCCGGGTCCTGATCGACATGGTGGGGCCCCTCCCTACTTCCAAGGCCGGTCATAAGTACTTGTTGACCATTATGGATGTAACGACCCGGTACCCAGAAGCTATACCGGTGAGGAGTACCCACGCACGAGTTGTGCTTAAGGCTCTCCTCAACTTCTTTACCCATTTTGGTCTACCTCCCGAGATTCAGTCTGATCGAGGGACCAACTTCACCTCAAAGTTGTTCGCAAAGACTATGACCGAGTGGGGGATTAAGCACATACTATCTAGTGCTTATCATCCCCAGTCGCAGGGAGCATTAGAGCGGCACCATCAGACGCTCAAAACTATGCTCCGGGCGTTCTGCTTGGAACGAGAGAAGGACTGGGACGAGGCGGTGCCCTATGTTTTTTTTGCTGTGAGAGAAGCTCCTACTGAGTCCTTAGGGTTTTCCCCCAATCAGTTGGTGTTTGGACATCGGGTGCGCGGTCCGTTGGATTTAGTACGGGAAGCCTGGTGTGCTCCCCACTCGGACCGCCCCGAATCTCTCTTGAAGAGCGTGTTAAGGACTCGGGAAAGATTGGTGAACGCGCTAGAGGTGGCTCAACACCATCTCGGAGCTGCCCAGAAAAAGATGAAGGGATACTACGACCAGAAGGCCAAGTATCGCACTTTTGCACCAGGGGAGGAGGTGTTGGTGTT
>JAXIVD010010794.1:5000-12620 GCA_036785275.1 Cancer borealis
ACAACACTATAACTCCAACATAACGAGGCTAACAACTAACAATACACTGATTCGAGGATAACGAGACAGGAACTTCAGCATTACAATAAGAAAGAAACAAAGTCAACAACAAGCGATAGAGAACAGCTGAATGCCATATTACTTGGAGCAGTAGTAAGGGTGGCAGCAGTTGTATCTCAACATGGAGGAGTACACCTACCACACATACTTTCAATATCTGGATAGTGGTGTTGCCCCATTCACTGCCATGTTTAGGAGACATCCAGTACTCCCCATCTACTTAGATACCGGATTACAGGAGAAAGACGGAGCAACGAAAGAAAGAAAGAAAGAAGAAAATACTAGCGTTAACAGAAAGAGGAATGTCATACAAGAAGGCAGCAGAGGAAATAATGGCGATAAACATTGCAAAATCTCAAAGTAGACAGAAGAACTATGATAAGAGACATACAGGTAAATCAAGTGAAATAGCTGAGGGCTCATTAGTGCTGTTGAAAAACAACAAAAATATTAATCGAATGAGAGGAAAATTTGAATCAAAGTACATAGGCCCTTATGAAGTTGTTTCTCTACAAGGAAAAGGACCTGAAAAACTTTTAAAAAGATCTTTCAACAGGCAAAGAACTGAAAAATACATATGACGTGGTAAATTTGAAGCTGTACACACTTGATGATGCAAGCGGAGATGGACAAGATCAGTACCAGGATAAGGAATACACCATAAACTATGAAGTTCACTTTAAATATTTTTAACTTTATACTGGAATACAGATTTTATATTTGAAATGTTAATGTTATCTATAAAGATTTTAAAGTCTCCTTGACTTTTAATGCTAAGGAAATATGTTTCGACTCCCATTTTCAATCTTAAAAACTATAAATCTTAAGAAAATATATCATGAGCTCCCTTTTATACTACAATAACCACTGTATTCGCTACGTATACTTATGTTAAAAAAATTATGTAAGCTAATGATTTTTTTTTAAGGGGCTTCCTCGTGGCTAAGGCGTCGTTATTTGATCCAACAGTTGTCGAGGCACATTTACATACGTCATAAACATTACAATACATTACACTACTTGCCTTTGGTGACTTGATTTTTGTGTGCGCGGGGGTGAAATGGCCAACAGGGATGAACTATATCCTATGCCTGTAATTGTCCCCCCCCCCCCACTCCCCCCCAGGGGAAAAACAGCCCAGACCAATTTTCTCTTGGGGGAGGGATAATATAACTTAAGCTATTTTTCCCAGGGTGAACTACAGTCAGGGGAAAATATTTCCTGCTACAGCGGGTTCCATCCTCCAATATCCGCTGGCCACTTTTCTATCTTTGGTATTACCGCCGAGTGGCCAAAGGTTACCCAAATTTGCTGCCATACTGTCCTCAAAACGGGACTTGCAATGTTTATATGCTTTGTGGCAGTGCAGCAGTTTAGCCTCTCGCACTCATCAAAGAAAACGTGAGTAATTAGAGGCACCACTATAAAAAAAATATAAAACCTGAGCCACTAACGGGCGGAGGCATCCATCATTAAGCCTCCATTAATTAACGCCTACTGGCCACAAAGGTATGACGTAAAATTTTTTATAAAACTACGAGAAACAAGGGAGTTCATTGAATAGATTATTGAGAAAAAGGTGACAGAAAGAGAGAGAGAGAGAGAGAGAGAGAGAGAGAGAGAGAGAGAGAGAGAGAGAGAGAGAGAGAGAGAGAGAGAGAGAGAGAGAGAGAGAGAGAGAGAGAGAGAGAGAGAGAGAGAGAGAGAGAGAGAGAGAGAGAGAGAGAGAGAGGATTACAGAGATAAATAGATTTTAAAAAAGTAATGTAATGGAAGTGAAAGAATAAAAACAATATTCGTACAATCATTTGCTATTTCATCTTAGTCTCCATTAAGAGTACAGAAAAAACCTACAAAATAAACACAGCCGTCAGCCTAATATTTTATCATCATTGCTTTGCTGTTGAGAGAAAAAAGGGGGAAAAAAACTGATCAATTTCCCTTCTTCCCTTAATAGTTTTTTTTCTCGCATCACATTTGTCTTACTTTGAAATATTTTTCCGTTGATTCGTCAAATTTCATTTTTTTTCTCTGTCTTCCCTTTCAATCCGTTCAATCTCCATTACATGTGTCGTTGATGCCTCCGCCTCCGCCTCCTCCTCCTCCTCCTCCTCCTCCTCCTCCTCCTTCTCCTCCTCCTCCTCCTCCTCCTCCTCCTCCTCCTCCTCCTTTCTTCCTGGAACCTGCGTCACCTCAGTTAATCAAAATATTCTGGTAATATGTCACTATAATTTTCTTTTTATTCACTGATGTATTATGATGCATTCATAAGTATCTTCATTCATTATTCATTCATGTCTTTATCATCCTTTTTCTTCCATCCTGTATCCCGTCATGCATTGTTATTTTGCTTTACCTACTCTGTCTTCTATGATTTTGCAGCTTTCCTATTTTCAATTTGTCTTTTTTTATATTTCAATTTACTCAATATTGTTCCTTTTACTTTTTTTTTTATATTCCTTTCACCTTTAATATGCCTCATTGTTTATCTTTTTTTCTTTTCATCTACCTCGTTCCTCCTACTTTCATTCCTCTTAATTTCACGGGGAACAGACTGATTCTCATAAGGTTGATGCCGCCAACAAATACGAGGCATCTCACGGATCGAAGGAAGAACAGGCGCGTCAGTAGAACACCTCTGTAAACGCTGCAACACTAGCACAGAACGACTCCACCAAGGAATAGAAGCTGCCTGAAAAAGTACCTTCACTTGACATAAGTTCCACACCTGAAATGCGAACCCTTCCTGTAATACTTGGACTGTGAAGAATGTTTGCTGAAAGTGTCCCACCAACACGCTGCCAAGATCTTACAATTGGACAAAGAGGAGAGGCAGCAGCACGTTGCAGCTCACTAGGAACGTGTCAAGGTTGTCAAGGCTTTCAATGCAGAGATAATTAAACAAACAAGAAGTAACAAGCGTTAGTGAGACAGACAAACAGCAGCGGCCAAGAAAAGTTTGTTTCAACTTGGGTGACTTGTCCTTTCCAATCCATGACAGGGAAGTTATTCATCGTGATCTTAAGTACAAGTAAAGCAGACATGAAGGAATAAGTGGACGATCGACTAAACAAACTGAATAATGACAGAGTGGCGTCCATGTAGGAGCTGGTCGCCATGGCTGCCAAGCGAAGCGAAGCCTTCCCCCCCCCCCCCACACACACACACACACACATACACACATACACACATACAGACACAGACACAGACACAGACACACACACACACACACACACACAACACACACACACACACACACACACACACACACACACACACACACACACACACACACACACACACACACACACACACACACACAGCAGTGAAGGTCAAGCATGGATAACATTACATTACTACATAGTTAAGCTTGAAGCAGCGCGGCAACAATGAGTGATCGTTTTGAGTCAGCAGACGAGGCGGACAGGAAGGAACATTTGCCAAGTATCACCAATCAGTTACCAGACGACGGCGGATTCACGTTTAAAGTGATACAATAAATTAGGATGATTCATTCCCTCAAACGTGTTTCTATGAATACAGATTGAGGTTCATGAGTAAGTGTAACCCTGACCACCACCAACAATCATTAATTCCATAAATAATTCCGTAAATCGAGTAACGTAAAACTTGACGACAATGTTATGTTCCGTCTTGAATATTCCAACACGCGAGTTACAAATACTAAATCATGATATTTATGAAGCGTCGAGTAACCTACTTACAAGTAAACCACCTCATTCCGGCGGCGGTAACATGATATCAGATAACATGTTCTTTTGATACTCTAAACAGTTTATTACAACTGCTGGTTCCATCCCCCTACAATAAGGAAAAAAAAAATATATTAACCCGCCACATGAGAGATTGATGGTGCGCGGCGTGACACACACGTCCTTCCCTGCAGGTTGTTTCACACACTCCTCGTTGCTGCTAACCAATATTTATTATATAATTATAATTAAAAAAAACTATCGCTTCTTCACGTGCTTTTTCCAATCCAGTCTAATCCGCTTCCAGTCCAGTTCCAGTGAGCCGCACCGTGATCGTCAGCCTTTACAACGATGATACTTTCTACATGTAATACTTTCACTGTAATACTGGCACTGTTAGTCCTATTCATCCTCATCTGGTGTTCAGAGGAAAGGATGGAATGATGTGATGACAAGCTTTGGTGTTTCTATCTTTAAAAAATGTTGAGGTTTTTTTATTATCTGAAGCCGGGCCATAAATTCAATGATTCAAAGCTTCCTATAAAAGTTGAATTAAAATATGGCATCACTTTATCAATATTTTTAGATTGTTGCTGAAACCTTGACAAATAACATTTTGAAATATTAAAAAAAAGAAAAACATTGGTTCCATGATGGAAGTGAATGCATTTAAAAAGTAATACAAAACACACACACTCATACGCGCGCGCGCACGCACTAACGCACGCGCACACACACACACACACACACACACACACACACACACACACACACACACACACACACACACACACACACACACACACACATGCACGCACGCACGCACGCACGCACGCACGCACGCACGCACGCACACACGCACGCACGCACGCACACACACACACACACACACACACACACACACACACACACACACACACACACACACATACACACACTAACACAAAACCACGCACGCACACACGCACGCACACACGTACGCACGCACACAATCTCTCTCTCTCTGTCTCTCTGTGTCTCTGTCTCTCTCTCTCTCTCTCTCTCTCTCTCTCTCTCTCTCTGTCTCTGTCTCTGTCTCTGTCTCTGTCTCTGTCTCTGTCTCTGTCTCTCTCTCTCTCTCTCTCTCTCTCTCTCTCTCTCTCTCTCTCTCTCTCTCTCTCTCTCTCTCTCTCTCTCTCTCTCTCTCTCTCTCTCTCTCTCTCTCTCTCTCTCTCTTTCTCTCTCTCAGGTCACTGCTTAGAGGAAGACAATTTTAAAAAGTACACGAGAAAAAAATATTAAACCGGAGTAAAAACAAGTAAAAATAAACAGATACATATCTATAAACCATCAGAGCTGTAGCCACAAGAAGAAGAGGAAGAAGAGGAGGAGGAGGAGGAGAAGGAACACATAGGAACACATAGGAAGAACAAACAGCAACAGGCCTACTGGCCCTTACGAGGCTGTTTGTGATAAACTAGACTACACTATCAAATCTGGGATGAAGGATACAGGATAGTAAGGGTGAGGGATTCTCCCACCAGCCACGACTGGCAGGAGAGGAAGGCCAACCATGCAATATAAGTAAAAATAAATAAATAAATGCGTGGAATTAGATTAGACTAGCCTATTACTACTGTCACTAACACTACTTCCTGGCAAGCGATGTCAGGCCCCTAGCGACGTCCTTCCGAATCGAGATTTTGTAATTACTGTACATTAGAAGGAACTTGCTCAAAGTTTACTATGTTGACGAATAATGTTTTAGTTGCGGATTGGCTTCTAAGTATTTGTCCAGTCTATTTTTGAATGTATTAATTGTTTTTACTGTCGACGACATTGCCGGGCAGGGAGTTCCAAACGTTAACGATCCGATTGAAAAAGAAATGTTTGGCTTCGTTTGATGTGAATCTTTTACCAGTAATCTTAAAAGTATGACGTCTTCTTGTTATATTTGATCGATCAAAAGTAATGTAATCTTCTGCATTGATATTATCAAATCCTTTAATTATCTTGAACATTTCAATTAAATCTCCTCTCATCCTTCGTTTTTTCGAGGCTGAATAAGTTTAATTCTTTAAGTCTTTCTTCATAAGGTTTATTTTTCAGCCTTGGAATCATTTTCGTTATTCTACGCTGGACTCTTTCCAGTTTGTCAATGTCCTTTCTGTAATATGGGGACCAGAACTGTACGCAATATTCAAGATGCAGTTTTAATATGACTTTTTCTGATTTATTTTCGAAAGTACGCCCAATAAAGCCGACCAATCTGTTAGCGGTTTTAACTACCTCTGAGCAATGCTGACTGGGTTTTAAATCGCTTGATATTGTGATTCCTAGATCTTTTTTCCTTGTTCACTGCAGAAAGTAGTTTTCCATTCATTTGGTACTGAACGTGATCATTATTTCTTCCGATATGTAGTACCTTATATTTATCAACGTTAAATTTAATTTGCCATTTATTGGCCCAAGACGTTAGTCGATCAAGGTCTGATTGTAAGACTTCTCTGTCACTTGTCGAAGTTACTTTACTGGCAATTTTCGTATCGTCAGCGAATTTTGATATTTTGCATGAGATCCCATCATCTATGTCATTAACATATATCAGAAACAAAATGGGGCCAAGTACTGAACCCTGTGGTACGCCACTTTTTACGTTTAACCATTGAGAGGAGACACCGTTTAAGACTACTCTCTGTTTACGTTCAGAGAGCCAGTCCTGAAGCCAATTGTAGATGCTACCAGAGATACCGTGAGTCTTTAGTTTGTTAAGCAATCGTTGATGGGGAACTTTATCAAAGGCCTTTTGAAAATCCAGATATATGATATCTACTGCTCTGCTTTCATCGTACGTGTCAAAAACATTGTAAAAGAAGTCTAATAAGTTAGTTAGACATGAACGTTTATTACGGAAACCATGTTGTGAGGGTTTAATTATATCGTTGTCTTCAAGGAATTTCACCATATTGTCACGAATGATTGTCTCCATTAATTTACATACTACTGACGTCAGACTGATTGGCCTATAATTTCCGGGTTGTGACTTGTCTCCCTTTTTGAAGATTGGGGTTACATTAGCACGTTTCCAATCTGATGGAACTTTACCAATCCTTAAGGATTTATTGAATATGATTGCAAGCGGTTTACTGATCTGATGCTTGACCTCTTTCAAGATTTTCGGGGAAATTTTATCTGGTCCAGGGGTTTTATTAGTTTTCATCTTATCGATTTTTTGTTCAACGTCATTTACGATGAGTAAATCATTTAAGAAGTTTTCGGTTCTTTTAGTCTCGAGTGGTTGAAACGATGAATAATTCTCTTCTGTAAATACGGATGCAAAAAAGTTGTTTAGATTGTAGCCATTTCATTTTCGTCGTTTGTGTGATTTCTTGTCCTTTAGTAAGTGGACCGATATTACAGGTAAGGGCTTTTTTACTCTTAACAAAACTATAAAATTCTTTAGGATTAGATTTACATGATTCCGCTATATATTCTTCAAGGTTATTCTTGCTGCGCTTTATTAGTCTCTTAGTTTCGCGACGAACTCTGTCAAACTCAACTTTGTCATCTTGGTTTTTAGTTGATATATACTTATCATATGCGTGTTTTTGAGAGAGAGGCTGTTTTTTATCTCATCGTTCCACCATTTTGGTTTATTCTTCCTTGCTGAACGTCTGTAACGATACGGTACACATACTCTAATAGCTTCGTTCAGCTTTGTGGTAAAGGCCTCCCATGACCTATCAATATCTGATTCTGACTCTGACAACAGTTCACTCCAGTCAGTGTCTTCTAGAATTGTCCGCATTCTGGTGAAATTTGCCCTTTGGTAATTTGGTACCCTCTCCTTACTGTCATTTACTTTTAT
>JAXIVD010010795.1:5000-12617 GCA_036785275.1 Cancer borealis
CAGGAGGAACAAAGAATCCAAGACACAGGAACCTTTAGGACTGAGCAGACTGCTGCAGCCTGAATGAGCTGATCGTCCGTGAAGAAATGCTTGTCAACACGGCTTATTTCAACACGACGGAACAGCAGAGAAAGTTGCAGCTGCTTGGCAAACAGTGAGTCGAGGCGCACATGTGGGCAAGACAACAGGACGCCGACCCATTGTGATGAACTCGACGGGAAGCTGCCAGGCCTCGCGGGCTGCACCACACATGTTCTGCTCACCCTCGGCCACTGACACTCGACTTCCTCCTCGCACGATACGGTTCATATATCAGTCCTGCTAATATGCCTGACACCTGTTCCACCACATTCTTGAAAATCGATGGACGTCGTGACAGCTCTTCAATTCTGTCGCTCCCCAAGACAGTATCGAAAATCAAGTTGAGTTTGAGACGCACAGCTGTGACGCGCTGAAAAATGGCCCGCATCAGAAGTAGAAGAAAAGAAAAAACGAGGGAGAGTGAAAAAAAAAGTGGGTACACGCGGCCCCTCAAAGCGCCGAAGCCTGTGGAGGGAGTGCCGCGCCCTCAAGCCTGTACGACTTCCATTCCCTTCAGGATTAAAACTGCTGCGACCTTTACTCGCTGCATGACTTCAATTTACTTTCCATTATTTTACAACAATAACAAGATTCCCACAATAGGAATTTGACAGACTGCTAAAACTATATTTCCCAACATGTTTAAAGAGAGATTTTCACGGAAACGATATTACAGTAACTTTCATATTCTGACTAACACAACCACTCCGGCCAGTAATCTCCGTTTAGATCACAATAATAATAGCAACAACATGTCAAGCCGTCGTTTGATAAGTACAAAAAATTCCCAACAACACTCAGTAGAGGTAAACAACAAAAAAACTTTACACATCAATCATAATGAGACGAGGAAGAGAAAGGCCTGTGGGTGACCGACCTCAATTACCTGCGGCTCATGATAGGAGGATCTGACCGCTGAGTGACAGGTGTGATGACTGATGACTGGCCGGTGGGCGACGCGGGTGGTGGATTATCAGTGAATGGCGGCTGACTGGATGTTTCTGAGTGGATGACGCAGCTATGAGTCGCAATTAGGTTGTGTGAGGCGATGTGGCGATGGTGTTCCGTTACCCAGCTGTAGCCCACGTGTACAGTGTGTGGTGTGTGTGTGTGTGTGTGTGTGTGTGTGTGTGTGTGTGTGTGTGTGTGTGTGTGTGTGTGTGTCCTACAACAAAACACTGCGTAACAATGACAACTTTGTCCAGAGAACGCTCCCGGAGAAGTACGCAAACACACACACACACGCACACACACACACACACACACACCACACACACACACACACACACACACACACACACACACACACACACACACACACACACACACACACACACACACACACACACACACACACACACACACACACACACACACACACACACACATTTCGTACTCTAAAATTCCTTAAAAAAACTACGGTTCTTTCCTCGTCCTTCGCTATCCCAGCCTTGGGTAGCTGCCTGCCACACCAAAGGACGCAGGGACACTCACGGCCTTGCTGCCTCACACGCCTCAACCATTCTTACGTTTCAATGCTTCCGGTTGTCTCTAAACCTCTCCTTTCACTCCTTTTTTTTTTCTTTTTGTCTGATCCCACCACAATGTACTAGTAGAATTCCTTCATGGTAAATATTAAGTGTAAGAAATGCCACCTGCCTCGTGTCAGCTTTATTCCATCCATCAACTATCACATCTCGACCCACGTCACTCAAACTCTCGTCACTTCCTCCCATAGCCATCCTCTGCTCCCTTATCACCCATACCCATGTCCTGCCTTTTACCCCAGTTACTCCATCCCTTCACCGTCCACTTCCCCAACCCTCGTCACTTCATTTCTTAGCTCTCTCTCAGCCCCTAGTCACCGCCTCCCACACTTGGTCACCCTAGACTGCTCCCAACCCCGTCACTCTCCCCCTTGGGTATTCCTCACCCAACCTCCCACCAACAAGGCCGTCACCACGGTTGTCTAGAGGGCGTGTTCTTACTTCTACCCATCCTGTCTGTTAAGTGTCGAGCCGCACGTCCGTATAGCCTCCAAACATGAATGACCTTTAGTGCTTCTGTTCCCTAGAGTTCATTTGTCTGCTGGGGTTGTACTTTACGTATTAATGTGTAAGGTCTTGATGTGTTTGATTGACGTGGTATTGAGGGAGGAGCGCTGTGTCAACGAGGCCAATCTATATAATCGATGCTAGGACTGAGACGGAGACGGGAGTAGTGGGAGGTGCGGCCGTGTCATAGGGAGTAACGTGTTGGACTTCAGCAAAGCACACCCAAGTGTCACGTATCGGATGAAGGTTAACGACGTGTGTGTGTGTGTGTGTGTGTGTGGGTGTGGGTGTGGGTGTGTGTGTGTGTGTGTGTGTGTGTGTGTGTGTGTGTGTGTATGTGTTAGTCCAAATGCCAGTCTTTCTCCTGACAAAACGTCCTCCCTATTCCCAGTAAGTGTTTGTCCATCTGGTCCTGCCTGTCCGTCCACTCATGCATTTACTTGTCATTGTCTTTTGCATGTCGATCCGCCTGCCTGTCAGCCTGCAAAGTGGTGAAGTGAGTGACGGGGTGGGGGAGATGCAGAAGCCTTTCGGTTAATGAGCGGTGGGCGGGGTGGTGGCAAGAAAGTTTGGGGACAATAGACCACGCCCTTTCCCCTCCCGCCGCTCCAGCCCATCACAGCTTCCTCATTACTTAGGTTTCCTCACATTCTTCTTTCAACGGTCGCCCCCAACCCGTCCCCCTTCCCTCTTAACCCCCACCAGCACGTACCCTTCTCCCCCCCACCGAGGACACACCAGCATTTTGATTTAGCCTGTGAGATCGATGCGGGGTAGAGGGGCGGGGACCAGGCCGTGCGTGTACCCCAACATATAATCAGAAGGGAACAGGGAGGCAGGGGCGTTGACAAAGGCAGTGTCTGTCCTATAAGTAGACAAGAACTAGCCATAATCAACACCACCACCACTATCACCACCACTACCACCACCACCACCACCACCACCATTACCACCACCATAATCAACCATCGATCGCCATTAACACCAACCTGCAATATAAAAAAATGTACTAAGATAGCTACATCACCACCATCATCATCATCATCACCACCACCACCACCAACACCATCATCACAACCTCATCAACACCCACACAAGCCACACAAAAGGAAGCATCACCTCCCTCCCGTCCTACATTAAGCTAGTTTTCATCTACGACCTATAAACACCCTAATATAACCAGGAGCTGTTTCATTGTATAGTGTTCACCTAGAGCACTTTCTCAATCAGGAAGAGCGGTCTAGTCTCTTAATATAACCTCCTCCTTCTCCTCATGGGTGGGAGGGGAGGAACCTTCCACTGTACTACTATCCTTTCTCTAATTCAAATAGTTAGTGTAGAGTAGTTATATCAAACAGCCTTCACAGGGACCCTAGGGTATGTTGCTGTTTGTGTTTTCTTGTACTCCTCCTCCTGTTACATCTTCATCAGCCATCAAAGGAAAGAAACTCAGCCTTCCACGTCCCTTATAAACTATTTCCGATACACAAGAGGTCAGTACACTCGGTCGAGGACGCAATGAGATCAGACTTGACCAGATAAAGCAGCACCTCCACCCTAACGTTGTCCTTCTATCAATCTAACTGTTCTATATACTACAAGTTGGTGAAAAGAGGACAATAAACTCATATACATTTGAAACGGTTATAGGCACGCATGTATTTGTTTTTTTCTCTCTCTTCTCACTTGTGTATTTGTGAGGTTCCAATACAATCAGTATTTATGATGGTGGTGCATAATCATATTCTTTACTCCCCTCCTCCTTTCTTACTCTTTCAATGGCAGCTCTCTCTCTCTCTCTCTCTCTCTCTCTCTCTCTCTCTCTCTCTCTCTCTCTCTTTCTCTCTCTCTCTCTCTCTCTCTCTCTCTCTCTCTCTCTCTCTCTCTCTCAATGGTGGGGACAGGCGTCAATGTCACCAGAGTCACCGTTAAGTGTTGAATTTTCATGCCCTGTCCTGTATGTTACCTTCCCTCCCTTCCCTGTCGCCTCCTCCTCCCTTTACACACCAACGACAAAGTGACGGCGCTGTACTAACCTTGGACATTCACAGGTGTCACTATATAAGCTTGTGTACACTAGTGCTGAGGTTATTTTCATTTATCTTTTTTTTTATCATATATGCAACTACAGTTTCCACTCATCAACAAACAAACAGATTCATCAGTAGGGGCATTAAGCCATAGGGGGAAAGGGAGGAAGAAGAGGAGGAGGAGGAGGAGGAAGGGGGAGGAGAATGCATGTAATCTCTTCTAAAGGTCGTAAGCCGCCCGCTAGACCTCATTCTCCCGCAGCGGCGAGACCTCAGTTCGTGAAATCACCATTAACCAGAGTGGGGACGAAAGAAAGGCTAGATGATGGAGTGTGTGTTTATGTGTGTGTGTGTGTGTGTGTGTGTGTGTGTGTGTGTGTGTGTGTGTGTGTGTGTGTGTGTGTGTGTGTGTGTCAGATGCCGTCGACAAACCACACACACACACACACACACACACACACACACCTTAGAGTCATCTTTGTGCATGCCTGAAAGTGCAACAAACGACAGTCACGTGGTACATATATAACGCGCCTCGTTTCCCATCCGCTGGCAACGAACGAGGCGAGCGAACGGGTCCCCTTCATCAGAGGGGAATTGTGCCCTGTAACCCAGCACACTGCATCAAGGAAACATGACATTAAGTGCAGTTGTGGACCAGAGGGAGTGTGTCTAATGGGAGGGGTGGGTGAGAGGTGAGCGACTCGTCTCTCTCTCTCTCTCTCTCTCTCTTCTCTCTCTCTCTCTCTCTCTCTCTCTCTCTCTCTCTCTCTCTCTCTCTCTCTCTCTCTCTCTCTGTAGTAATGAGGAGTGGCGGGGGCTGTGTTGTCGCTGGAACTAATTCGCTGGCCACCTGGGTCACGGGATGCCCCTGTGGAGAATCTACAATAGTCTCCCAGCTAAGACTAACCCGCTACCCCGCTTGGCACTCTTACTCCCCTAGTGTCCTTTCCCTCTGTATCCCGCTTGGCACTCTTCCCTTTCCCCTTCCCGTTGCTCTCTAGGTCACACGTTTCACATAAAAGACTGAAAACAGGACAAAAAAGCGCCACCAGCTATGTATACGAATTAAGAGACTTGAGGTTAATCTTCACCGTGCATGTAAATGTAACTAAATGCTGGCTAGATCAAATGAATTCTGGAGTAAGCTGGCTATTCTGTTCTCCTGGCAATCCTCACATACATTCATCTTAGTTTGAGGTCCATTCACTGAGGGGAAAGTTTTATAAGGAGAATGAACGTACTTAATAGTGGAATAATTTGATATAAAGCTATCAAATGAGGAAGGAGAGGAGGGACGGCAGGAGGGGTGGCAGTCAGGTGTCCCAAGAGAGAAATAATGAGTGTGATGGAGGCGAGGTTGAATATGAGGACATCCTGTTCACGGCCAGTTTAGTGCAACACAACGTATGCTGGCGGGAGGTAGAGCGACTGAAGGAAAGAATGTACCTACATAGAAGTATCGGGAACAAGCCTGAAGGGTGAGAACGTAAGGATATGTATCAACAAAGAGCAGCTTGAGGGAAACAGAGCGGAGTCTCAACACCACACACCCACTTGAACCAACACCTGTCTGGTCACAGCGACGCCACTAAGCCCCCCCGCGTCAGCATGGAGCAAAGGATGTTTTTACCCTCTCGGGATGTTACAAAACGCCCTTTCTTCTCCTCCCCCCCGCCCATAAGGCCAAGTCAACACAGCCACGCCGCCCCTGGGTATGGTTCGCTACACCTTAGAGAGCAGCCTTGTGATTCTCTTCGTGGGCGCCACTTGGGAATGGAGAGCGTCGGGTCACCTGGGACAGAACCCTCGCTTGTCTCTCCTCAAGCCGCCATTAACGCGATGACGTCACCTTCGTGCCGCTTATTTGCTCAAAGGCTCCTCAGTGTGCGTTAAGACATTTGATCGGCGCCAGACTCACACTTCCCCGTTAAAGTGAGATAAGAAAAACTGCCTTAAAACTGCTTAGTATCAAGTGTGTGGTATACAAGGACCCCACGCTAGGAAACTACAACATCGAACCAAGATTATATGCCGTTACAGCAGCAGAAAGGCAATGAAGCGTTTCGTGTATTTTTTTGTGTTCTTCAATTATTGCGTTCAGCCAAGCAGCACTTCCTGGTCCTGTCCAAACTGTGGATGGTGGCGCCACGTACTGCACCCACGGGAAGTCTGAACCAGCGGCACAGTAGTAATTATATATTCTTATTATTATTATTTTGTTCATATCATCATTACTATCATTTTGTTGAACAATGCAAGTCAGACACTCCAGGCACGAAAGGAATGGCCAATGCTCTCCACACATTGCCTTGGAGACCCGAAGTTCCATCCTCGTTCATAACATTCTCGTCAAACTCTCTTACCTACAGCCTATGTAATGATGTTAAAGAAATGTTTATGTAAAAACAAAACAAAAAATACTTTTGATAGCATATTTCAAGCAAGATCTAGATTTTAGGACGTGCACGCCTCCCCCTTGACCTGTGTCTGGCCCACGCCTCGCTACACTTGACCTGACCTTCCTCCTAAATCTAAACCTTGGTTACAATCTTTCAAAACCCCACTACTGCACTTTTCTTTTCTTTCCTTTCCACTTATTTTATTTTCCTAATCTCACTTCATCCACTTTTATCTCGCTATCACTCGCGCTCACATTTTCCTCATAATTATTCGGGAAAATAATAAAACTAAGTCCTGAGGGCAAGGAAGAGCCAGGAGCGAGGCCCTTCCCGTCCTAATGAGCGGCGGAGAGAGTTGGTCTTGCTGGCCGAGGCGCCTCATCACACGCCCCTCCGCGCCCTTGACACCGGCTGGGCTGCGTCATCACCATTAGGCGGAGTTGCTTGTACTTATTTAAACAGGGGAAAAAAAAGGATAAAAGTCGCAAAAAAAATGATGTTTCCTTCTTCCAAAGTTTACTAGACCTTGAGTTGAACCAGATGACAAAGCACATAATTATAATGACGTAAACATATAATTCATTACATTTTATCGCAGTTCTTCCTCGTCTCTTTTTTTCTCTCATCACAGCGTCTAGTTCCTCTCTTCTTCTGTTCACTCATCCGTCTCCTTCCCTGCACCTCCCTCCACTCTCTACTCCATTCCTTTATCCTCTTCCCTCAACTTCCTCTTACCGCTGAAACAGACATGATAGAAAGAAGCTTCACGTCAACCATACTCACTAGCCTTTCCCAGGATGAAAAAGATAATTAATGATCCTTATTGCCACCAGCAACAAGCAAACTCAAACTTCAGATATTAAGCTTTTTTTATTATATTCTCTCTCTCTCTCTCTCTCTCTCTCTCTCTCTCTCTCTCTCTCTCTCTCTCTCTCTCTCTCTCTCTCTCTCTCTCTCTCTCTCTCTCTCTCTCTCTCTCTCTCTCTCTAAAATCCTGCCGGCTCTACAAAGGGCGCCGCCTCAGTACAAAGACCGCGCACTAACACACCG
>JAXIVD010010796.1:2500-12616 GCA_036785275.1 Cancer borealis
ATCTCATGTTTCGCTTTCTACATCTCCTCCTCCTCCTTCTCCTCTCCTCCTCCTCCTCCTCCTCCTCCTCCTCCTCCTCCTCCTCCTCCTCCTTCAACCACCACCTCTCAAGCCTCAAACGAAAGAAAAGTCAAGACTGCCAGCGAGTGGTCGTGTCTGCCTCTGAAAGGTTCCAAAAATTAGAAAAAGAAAGAAAAAAAGAAACGTTTGAAAGAAAAAATATCACAGTGCTTTTAGAGGCGACGTGGCGGAGAGGTTGTGTGTGTGTGTGTGTGTGTGTGTGTGTGTGTGTGTGTGTGTGTGTGTGTGTGTGTGTGTGTGTGTGTGTGTGTGTGTTGTGTAGCTATCTCTCATGTCCTCCACCAGTAAAAGACAGAAAACATACAGAGAAAATGTTAGTCTTCCAAATCTTCCTCTTTCCGCACCTAATAACACAGGCTGGACCAGAGTACTTTGTCACCCCTTCTCTTATCATTTTCACACCTCCCTGCCTCGCTCTCTCACTCCCTCTCACTCCCTCTTACTCCCCCTCACTCACTCTCACTCCCTCTCACTCACTCTCCATCTCCTTTTATTCCTTATCTGCCGTTCCTTATTCATTTTTGTCACTCCTAGTTTTTGAAGTACCTACCTACCTCTCTTACCTCTCTCGTGCTCTTCCTGTTCTCACTCGCTTCTTTTCATCCTCCTTGCTTTACTCCAATTCTTCTTTTCATCGTTTCCCTCCTCCTCCTCCCTCCTCCTCCTCCTCCTCCTTCCCCTACCCCTCCTCCTCAAGGCTTCTCTCTAATAGGAGGTCTAACAGTCAGTCTTCCATCGCCAGCCATAGCGAGCCTCATTCCAGTCTTTACGTAGCCTTAAGTCAGCCAAATGCCAGCACGTATCGGCTTAGAAATGGCTTGAAATGTGCTTCAGCGACTGTTCTATGCGGCAAGGGAACGTGAGGCTTACAGGAAGGGTGTTTGAGGGTGATTTTAACCTATCTAGTGAAGTGTGAGGTGGTCGTTCTTGAGGTGTGAAGAAATGACTTTGTGGCTTCACCTGGTTGCTTATCTCCCCTTACCTGACCTTACCTAGCCACTGTTTGCAAGGGTGGTGGTAGTGTGTGGTTGGTAGAAGAGGTGTCCCGCTGGTTAGCTCTACATTACCTGGTGTGGTGAGGTGTTTTGTGGCTCTTGGTGAATATTATGAATTTCTGTTTCTATTTCCTTCCTTCGTTTTGGGAATAAGATAAATTTGAGTTATGTCTTGTGGCTTTTTTTTTTATTTGTTTCACATCGTTTTCTTTCAGCTTCAGACATAATGATTTCAGCTTTCACTTCTCTTCGCATCCATTCCTCTCCTTCCCTCCCTTCTCCTCTCCTCCATTCCCTTCCTTCCCTCCTTCTCAACTCCATCTTCATTTCTCTTCTCTAAACCTCAAGTAATTTCCTCTTTCAGTCCTCTTTATCTCCCTCTTATTCATCTCCTATTCACCATGCATTCCTCTTCCGTCACCCACCTCCTCCTCCTCCTCCTCCTCCTCCTCCTCCTCCTCCTCCTCCTCCTCCTCCTCCTCCTCCTCCTACACGTGCCATGCAAATTTGCTTCACAACTTGGGAGACTGATCGAAAGGCCGTCCACAAGCAGCCTCGCAGGAACTTGTGAACTTGTGAACTTGTCGCGTCAGGGATGAAACTTCTCGAACATGTAAAATAAGTAAAAATGTCGATGCGTGTTATAGAAAGAAGTAAATTGATATCGAACACGTGGGTGAGGGAGGAAGTGAATGGCGGTCACTTGATTTGTTAGTATTCGCCTTCAAGGAAAACGGAATGAATAGCTTTACTGCGACGTGGGTTTCATATTTATGGCTTCCTATTTTCGTCACCTTCGATAAGGACAAATGTCTTCCCTGGAGGACCACATCTCTACTCCACCGCGCCAAGTTAGGGTGGACGCGCCTTCCCCCTACCTGCCACGCGCCACCACCACTATAGGAGTTTTGAAAGTGCAATATTAGATTCTCAACTCACTCCGCTATCAGTATTCCTTTCCTGTAGCCTGGGTGTGGCCTGGGTGCTGAGGCGTCAAGTGTGGTCCGTATAGTGGAGGTGTTTCGTTTTACCCCGCAGGAAGCACTAACTCGCGTGGCACTCTGAACACGCTGCTAAGTGCCTGGCTTGATGCACCATAATGGCACTATAATAGCACCACAATGTCACTGGAATCCTGTTTTAATCTCCTGAGGAATTGAAATTTATCCTACAATTATCACAAAATAGACGACAATCCTGTTTTTTTTATATTCTATACTCAATATGTGAGATTGCAATGCCGAGGGGAAATATAAACTAAATTTTCTCTTTTTTGTGGAGAGGAAAGTTTAATATTCATGAATTAACTAGAGTGTTCCTTCCTGTTAGTTCTGAACTCCGCCGCCAGACGGAAGTGCAGTCTCCATTGTCGTCGGAAAAAAAACCGTGATAGAGGACAGTGTTGAGCGTTGTAATTACACATTGCGCAGGGAGATGGTGCTATTATCTTGGTGACGTTATAATTCTTCGTCCCCGAGTTTCCGTCCTTCCACTGACTAATAGAGTAATTACCGGTAATTATCCATCATCACCATCATTACCATGCAACAGTGATGGTGATGACTAGGTGTACACAGACACCAACCAACACACTCCTGCCCACACCAGGCCTTGAGGCGGACACACTCGCAACGTTATATCACACTGCTGGTTTGTTGCTGTCGGGCTCAAATGGTGTTCAGTGTTACGTTGTCATGGGTGGTGTCATGGGTGTTGTCATGGGTGTGTGTAATGGTGAGTCGTGTAGTGATGCCAATATCAATATCAATAGTTCTTCCTTTAAACCTTTACGTGGCCATAGCAGCAGTATATATGAGCTACTTCCACAACCAATCATCGTAAGGTCACACACACACACACACACACACACACACACACACACACACACACACACACACACACACACACACACACTACACACACTACACACCATTATGGCAACACATTACTACAATAATCAAACGAAAAACGCTTACAGAAGGTACAATTCAGGCGTCAATGGTAACACATTTTATAGTGTAATATTTTAACGTCAGATGGCAGTGACATGAAAAGAATCAATCGTGTTGCATTCATCTATAAATCAGTAGTTCCTTATAAATTGCCACCAGACGGGAATGCAGTCGCCAAAGTAGTTACAAAGCTTGCAAATGGAGGATAAATATTTGATAGATGTTTAGCTATTGTAATATCAAGCATCACTAGTAGATGGCGTGGGCTCTTTCATGTGTAATTGTTAGTCCGTGAGTTTCGTGTTTTTATAGATCGGATCAGACAAGTAGTAATAATAATAATAGTAATAATAATAATAATAATAATAATAATAATAATAATAATAATAATAATCATCCTCATAACACGCGTCAGGTAAATAATGTAGTGTGTCACCTGTTATTGAGTGTGGAAAATTGCAGAACACACACACACACACACACACACACACACACACACACACACACACACACACACACACACACACACACACACACACACACACACAGCCAGCCTCTCACCGTGTTTTAGTATTCATGACACACACTGATGCAGATACTTAGCCGCACACTGGACACACTAGACACACTCAACATCTGTCTGATAGCTATTGGACCAAAATATCAACCAACCCTTACCCCTTCCACCCCCTCTCACCCTTCCTCCGTCGGTCTTTTAACTCCCTCTATGTTTCCTGATGTCCTATGCTCCACTTCGCTACAGTCGTCAATACCCCATAGAGTGAAGCCCTTTCCCGTTCAGACCTTTCTCGATATAGCCTTTTATTGGTAACATTGTGCTAGGCTGAATACGATTATACCCCTATCTCTCTCCCTGCCTTCCTCCCTGTCTCTCCCTGCCGCCCTGGTGTCCCTGTGTCCATTCCCTCACACTTACCATGCAGCACAACACCAGCGCCTCACATTCCCCTCATCTTGACAATGTTCCCGCTAAGTGACGTATGGCTTCGTCTTTCCTCGTCTCACATTTTCATATCTTGTCCCAAAACTCCGCTGCCAATGTCGCTCCTACCGCCTCGAGTGACCGCAGGAGATGACTGTGTCCCTGTGTGTGTGTGGTTGTGTGTGCGTGTGTGTGTGTGTAGGTAATCTATCTATCCCAGCACACACGTGGAAGTGGTCGTAATAAGGATGAATAGCGGACGTGGCTCCCCCAAGCTCATTCAAATTGAAGAATGAATAATTTATTGAAAATGTTCGGCCAGCATTGATTACTTGAATGGCTGTAAGTGGCGGCGGCGTGGCTCACAAACTCATACTTTTCTCTCTCTCTCTCTCTCTCTCTCTCTCTCTCTCTCTCTCTCTCTCTCTCTCTCTCTCTCTCTCTCTCTCTCTCTCTCTCTCTCTCTCTCTCTCTCTCTATTTTTTTTTTTAGATTCCTTTGATGAATAATGTTATATTTCACTTCCTCTCCTGACACAGTAATGCTTTGTGATGGTCGTCTCTACAGTTCTATTTATTTTTTATTTTCAAACTCAAATTCTTTTTTTTTTTTAGTATGTATTATATTATATGTGTTGGTGTTTTATTGCCGTTGTGTTTGATGGTGAGTGTTTTCTTATAGCTTGTTTTTGTTTAGGCGAGAAACAGTTTGATGTGTTTATGTTTTTATCGGTCCTCGCACACACATGCACGTACACACGCACACACGCACATACAAGTATCGTTCACGTCCAAGAGTTATTGTTCAATGTAATGCAATTTTAAGTTGTAATTGATGTGCTTGTATATAGTTTTGACTTTTTATATATTACACACCACCAGCGGATATTTTCCCTCATTTCTTCCCCTTTCTGCCTGCATGCAATGGAGTGTAAGTAAAAAGAAGTGTTTCAGAAGCGTTCCTACAATAATGTTTTCTCTTCTCCCCCACAGCGCCGAGCCGAGCCGCACCGCCACCACCTTGTGAGTACCTGTTCCCTTCCTCAGGTGTAATTACGGCAGAGTGTTGGGCGTCCAGCTGGCAGGCGCCGTTAAGGGCCTGCAGCAGGTAGCTCTCGTGGTAATTATCCTCCCTGTGGTCCCCCGTAACGTGTTCTCATCAGGGTGAACACAGGCAGGAGTTGGCCCGCGGCGTCCCCCCCACCCCCCCCGCCCAATGCCAAGGCGCGCCGCTCCCCTGCCACTGCGCTGCGTGTCTGCATCCAATTATTTTTAGCCAAATGTTCGTCGTGACAAAATAATTTCAGGGCGCTGCGCTCCCTGTTTTCTCTACACGCTCGAAATTTTTCAGGATATTTTTCCGAAGGCATATTGAGTTGAATTAATGGATTTTCTTCCTTTATAATTAAACAATCATTCTTGTCCTCCACACTCATGCTTCTTGTTGACGTACGAGTGTGCACGTTGGCCTCCACGCGCATACACACCTGCTGCTCCTGCTTCTGCTTCTACCCTTCCTCCTGCTGCTTGCCTGCCTTCCCTCTTGTCTGCTCGCCTACCACCCCGTCCCATCCCTCCCGTCCCCTCCCCTGCCCGGCCTTCCTCCCCGCTCTTAACCAACTGCTAAAAGTTGGAGACACGGTACACCATTTGCATCTCTCTCTCTCTCTCTCTCTCTCTCTCTCTCTCTCTCTCTCTCTCTCTCTCTCTCTCTCTCTCTCTCTCTCTCTCTCTCTCTCTCTCTCTCTCTCTCACAAACACACACACACACACACACACACACACACACACACACACACATACACACATACACACACACACAAGGGCACTCCACGTCTCGTCCACTCTCAGCAGCGGCAAATCACTTTCCTTCGTGATTGAATGTGTCGCCGTCTGACGCGTCTCGACCTCCCGCCCTGAGGTACGCCGCCGCTGTAATGGCCAAATAACTCACCTTCCCGCCCACCCTGTTTTCCATCCAAGCCTCATTTTTATCCCCGACGCCAGGCATAAATCCCTCATGCGTCCGTTTTGGTGATGAAAGCAAAAATTACACTGATACGACCACCATTGTTATTCATATATTCATGCCCTGGGTTATGAGGTAGTCAGACGTCCCTCGCTCACATCACCTGACCTGACCTGACCTGACCTCTGCACTTTGACTTGCGGGTCAACGCCAAAAAATTATAACCCTTGCTTGCTGGGAGAGAATGTGAGGATAAAGATTAACCTTATTTTTCAACGCTGCATTTTATATAACGGTAACGAAGCTTTAGTTTAATTTATCTTTTTTTTTAAACTTTTATAATCACTTATTTTGTAACTATTTATCTATGGTTGACAAAGCGATAATCCTTCCACTAGGACATAGATAGGACATTGATGGGGTATCCTTAGTATATCCTAGATAGGGAATGACATGCAACTTCCTCAGCTTCTATTCATAACCTCACTACCGTATCATCTTAGAGTTAACCAGAGAAGGACTACCGTATCCCTTAGAGAGAGAAGGAAACCAGTCTAATATTTAGGTATTATATAAGGACTAGGGTGTCGATATGGATTATATTACACGTAGTTTTGCTGGCACATGGCTGGCCCTTGAGTCTTGTTATTGTTATACCTGTTGCTTGCCTTGTATTTTGGTGATGAAACCCCCCCCTGACCCCCTGCCGCTCCCTCCTACCACTTAACCCTTTGTGCTCCTCTGCCTCAGGTGTTTCAGAGCCTCACCCTTACCTGTATACCCTCTTCCCCCTCCACCCAATGTACTCTTCTGGTGTTGCCTCGTTCACCTTCCCTTGGGTACTCTTCCTCCACGGTCCTCTTGTTCTTGCTGTGGTGTCTGTCTGTCTCCTTGACGGGGCGGGACACACTGGGCGGGGGAATCACATTCGTGGGAGCTATTTCCGCTGGTGTAATAGTGGCGGAGGTCGTTGTCACCTCACGCCGCCCGTTCACGTCTCTGGAATGTTCACGTTATTACGGCGGCGTGTGTCCTCCAGCGGGTTTTTTGCGGGAACATCTTGGTGAAATGAGTCAATTCGGTGGGATTTTTATGGCTGCGTCCCGTCTGAGTGGCATTGAAGGGGCGGTGAAGAGGGGTAGATAGCTATGGAGGGAAGAATGAGAGAGAGAAAGAGAGAAGAAAGAAAGAGAAAGGGAGCTGATCTGATGACTGAGGAGGTGGGAATTTAGAAGAAAGACTGGCAATTTGTAGTGTAGATTCCAGAGGGAGAGAGAGACGAAGAAAGTATTGGAACACAGAGAGAGTATCGTAACAACAAGTCGACCGGAACAAAATTTAATTCACCATCAATTTTTCCTCTTCCTCCTTCTCCTCCCCTTTCTCCTCTTCTTCTCTATCTATCCTGTTTACTACGTATTATTATGTGCCATTACATTCATCATGCTTTCACCTTCCCTCCACGGTCTTGAGCGATGCAAACTGATACGGCTGCAATGCTCGTGTTTGTGTAACGTTCGCGTGTGTGTGTGTGTTGGAAGGATGTGTTTGTTGAATGCCGAGGTGCCTTTTTGCGTCTAACTGTTTGTAAGTGCTCCCCTATTCCGTTGTTCCGTTGTTCTGTTGTTCTGTTGTTCTGTTCTTTGTGTGTTATGGGGTTTGTTCTTATAGATGAAAATAAGAGTGATAATGAGGATGTATTAGGTTTCTTTCTATCTATCTATCTATCTATCTATCACTAAAACTCATATAATATAATGAAAATGAAAACTTGACACTTAGGCAGAAGAAGAGAACTAGAGAACACGCAAGTTAGCAGGAAGTTATAGTTGTCCCCTTTGAGTTAATTCATAAGCTGCCCATAACCTTAATAAGTTAGTTCCCGGGCAATAAGAAGAGGAAGAGGAAGAAGAGGAATAGGACAGCGTGTGGCTTCCCTTCCCTATGTTTTGCGCGGCAGACAAAGGAGAAAAGTTGGTCGTGTTTACTGTCGCTTCCAACTTTCCCATGAGACCTCAGCAGCTGTCTCTGCCTCCCAACCCATTATTAGTATTCCCTAGATGATACCTGACCCCTTGTAACTCTAATAAGCCCCTGTTCCTTGCTCTCACACCTCCTACTTCCTCCCAGGCTTGTAACCAGTCAGATAATATCCTTATAGCCTCCTTGTAAGTCTTTATCAAACTGTTCCTTCGACTCTATACCTGGTTCCTAGTATCCTATAGTCTCCCTTCCACCTTGTTCCTCCCACCTCTAGTCCTATCTCTTTGTAGTCCCTTCCAATACCTCTCCCTCTCTGTCCTGTCTGTTCAACCCCATCCTTCCCACTCCTTTCACTCCTCGTCCTGTCTCCATCTCCTCCACCAACACCTCCAGCCTTCCTCCTCAACACACTTTGTCCTCTCCACACACACTTCACGTCGCCGCCTCGTCAGTGCCTCCTTCACGCCCATACCTTGACGGAGGGAGGGTATGTGCCCCCTGTGTCCCCCTCCCTTACCTTACACCACCCTTTCCCTCCTCTGAGACCTTCCTCTCCCTTTTCTTTAAGACAGCTAAGTTTTCTTTTCTCTCTCTATCCTTTCTTATTCCTGTGACTCTTTCTCCCTTCTGTCTCACTCCTCTCTTGTTTCCCCTCCTCCTCCTCCCTCCTCCTCCTCCTCCTCCTCCTCCTCCTCCTCCTCCTCCTCCTCCTCCTCCTTCCCCCTTCAGCATTCCTCCAGCGGCGCCTCAAAGGAGATAACACGAATAACACGAATGTCTCTCCAAGAACTAACACGTCGTCTTCATCCTTATCAAGGCCGCCTTTACCTTGTGTTGATCCTGTTTCCTTCCTATCTTTCCCTCCCACCATGAATCCCTGGAGTCGTTTACCTTGTTTCACCTCTCCTCCCTACCTCCCTACCTCCCTCCCTAACTCTCTCTTTCTCCTCCTCATACACCACTTCCCTCCCTCCCTCCTTTGTACTCCCTTCTCTCTCTCTCTCTCTCTCTCCCCAGTCTGTCTTCTCTTACCTGCCTCCTCAACTCCCCTCGCTGGCTCAGGTGGTCACAAGATAAGTTTAGTACGTGTTGATGACTGTCCAGAGGTGTCCAACGGGGAGGATTGTTTGTCTGTGTTGTGGTGACGCTAACGACTTGGTCTTAATGGTGACTACCTCCTCGCTGTAATGTTTTTTTGACCTCAATGTTTTTTTGCTTTTTTTTATCTTGCTGTTATTTATTTCTTTTTGTTATAATCAAATTTTTTTTTTAGTGTTTTCTCTATTATTTGTTTTTATTCTTCTTATTTTTGTTAATTCCTTCAATGTTGATTTTTTTTTTTTTTCTTCCTGGTATAATTTTTTTCCTTATTTTTATTATAACTTACTATTTTTTCTTATTTTTTATTATTATTATTATCATTTCTTATTCTTTTTCTTTTTTTTCACCCTATTTATGTTTTGTATTCTCCTCCTCACTCTCTGGTACAAGATTCTTCCTTCCTAATGTAATCAAATCTAATATCATTCAATCTTCTCCAACACCCTCTATTTGGGACTTCAAGGGGGTTTTCATTTATTTCTGTCCATACACACTCTCTCTCTCTCTCTCTCTCTCTCTCTCTCTCTCTCTCTCTCTCTCTCTCTCTCTCTATCTCTATCTCTATCTCTCTTCTTATCCTCCCTTTTTGCTATTTTTTATCTTCGTTTATACTTCTTTATCGCTCACTTACCTTTCTTATGCCTTATCTTCCTCCTATCATTGCTTCTTCTATTCTTTGCTTTCCCTTCCATTCTTCCACCTCCCTCGTTTACTCGCCTTATCTAACCATCTCTCCCGTTCCTTCTATCATTTCTTTCTCGCTTATCTTATCTCAATCGATGAAACACGAAAAGTTACTCGGAGCCAGAGTCACCACGAGCCCCTCTTCCTTATCATAATTATTACCCGTGGAGAGAGAGAGAGAGAGAGAGAGAGAGAGAGAGAGAGAGAGAAGAGAGAGAGAGAGAGAGAGAGAGAGAGAGAGAGAGAGAGAGGTGTGGATTAATTGCAGGAAGAGAGAAGAGGAAGGGTGAAATATCGGGATGGAAAAATCGAGAATCACATTTGAATACACTTGTTGAGGGAAAGGGGAGGACGGAGAGCAGACCCCCCAACCCCCCCCCCCCCCCCCCCCCCCCCTGCGGTCAGTAGC
>JAXIVD010010797.1:0-2500 GCA_036785275.1 Cancer borealis
AACACCATCAAGGGAATACAGCCAACAACACAAGCTACAGCACCGTTTCGATAGTACAGACCTGTAGTCAAGGAAATAACTTGTTCAATTTGATGGTATAAGAGGAGTAATAAAAGAAATCTAGAAAAAAAGAGGAAACCAAAAAGTAGGAAGAGGAAAAAAGGGAATTGACTGGTGTGGCTGATAAATGGATATCCTCTTTACCTGTTTTCACTTCCCGATAAAAGTGTTCACTTTAGATAATACAAAATAAATAATTACAAATATATATATATATATATATATATATATATATATATATATATATATATATATATATATATATATATGTGATTATTTATTATTCAAGGGGAGGCGGTGGTACAGTGATTAAGAGTTCGGCCTTACGAACCTAGGGTCCCGGGCTCGATTCCCCGATATCTGCTGGCCACTTGTCATTATTTTGTATTACCGCCGAGTAGCCAAAGACTACCCAAATTGCAAATTGCAGACAGGACTTACAATGTTTATATGCATTTAAAGCTTCACCAGCAATAGTCTCTCGTCGTTCTCAACATATTCAAGTGAGAACGTAACATTCGAGGCGCCACTATAAAAAATCTAAAATCCTATGCTAAATAAAAGGCAGAGATAAGTCCATTCTGCCTCTGTAAAGCCTACTGGCGCCAACGGCTTGTGATATAGAAAAAAAAAAAAAATATATATATATATATATATATATATATATATATATATATATATATGTTATATATATATATATATATATATATATATATATATATATATATATATATATTTTTTTTTTTTTTTTTTTTTTTTTTTTTTTTTTTAACATTAAAAGGGTACTGGTTAAGGGGAAAAAATTAAGTATAAAAAAAAATCCCGCTTGTCGCCAGACCCTGAAATATATATATATATATATATATATATATATATATATATATATATATATATATATATATATATATATATATATATATACACACACACACATAATCCATGTATTTATTTATTTATTCATTTGTGTATATATATATCTGTGTGTGTGTGTGTGTGTGTGTGTGTGTGTGTGTGTGTGTGTGTGTGTGTGTGTTGTGTGTGTGTGTGTGTGTGTGTGTGTGTGTGTGTGTGTGTGTGTGTGTGTGTGTGTGTGTGTGTGTGTGTGTGTGAAGGTCAGGCTGGCATCAATAAGCAGCTTGATGCATTTCAAATACATCATCCACATTTCAGTTAAGGTCATATGCACACTGCAATCACGATTAATTCAGTTTTAGATCAAGTTAATATTTGTAACAATAATAGATTAGCTTGATTTTTAAATGACACTTTGGTTTTTCTTTCTTGTTTTATCTAATGCACTGATCATTTTCATCTGCAATGCATCCATCAATATCAGTGGCGTCACTCGTGTAAGTATGTCATTGACACTCAGTGTCCTTACAGGAAATTCAAACATTCATTTATACTAAACACACAACTTAAAGCAAACATTCATCACGTTAGGGTGAAGATTAAAAAATAAATGACAATCAGAACGAAATTGCAGTGGTGGCGTGCTGGTGGATGGTATGGTGGGTGTGGCAGAGAGATGACACTACCGCCCACGCTGGTCTGCTTCAGCCTGCTTCGACACTTCCCTGTACATCCCTCCCCCTGCCTCCTTCCCTACATCTCCTAATACCTACTAATCTGCCACCATCCCGTTGCCACAACACACACACACACGTCACATTATGACAACATTCCTGTTTAGAAATGCATTATTGTGTAATAACTGCAATGCAATGCAATGCAAACTTAAAGTTAACAAATCATTGCAACAGTAACACTAGTAACGTTACGATCTCTTGAAATGTAGCACAGAATGTGCATTGAGACCTTTATTGTGTTTTTGTTATAGTAAATGGTTCTCCAGATCATACTAAAGATACGTCCAGTGAATACATTTCCAGAAAGGCAGTTCAGGTATAATTGACAGGAGTTTTCACTATTAGAAAACACAACGTTGCAGAACTAATCAACACGAGGCAAACAATGATATAAGGAGAACAGATATGCAGCACAGCGAATGTTCTGTGTAGCGAAGGAAGAAAGGAAGGAAGGAAGGAAGAAAGAAGGGAAAGAGGCTCAGGGATAAGCATAATCAATCGTCACATGTTGCAGCTTTGAAAACTCCACCATTACGTAAGCCTAGCCTCACCTTACACACTCACTTTCATGTTGCGAAACAATAAGATAATACTGCACCATGGCGCTCAGTCCTCGGTCTTCATGACTTCAGATGCTAATGCGTATATGTGAAGAATTAGAACAAAGGTCAAATCATGTGTCTGACAATGAAAAAAGACACAAGACTGTGAGAAGATGTGTGTACCTGAGGGTCGTGTGTCGCTTCTCTTATGTTTGTAATTAACTTAATGATTTCTTCTTCTTGAAACTCCTACGCATCTCTCTCTCTCTCTCTCTCTCTCTCTCTCCTCTCTCTCTCTCTCTCTCTCTC
>JAXIVD010010797.1:5000-7500 GCA_036785275.1 Cancer borealis
TCCTCCTCCTCCTCCTCCTCCTCCTCCTCCTCCTCCTCGCCTCCATCATCGACAGTATCAATATCAGATCCACTACCATCACCACCACCAACACCATCTTGCACAACCCTCCTTAGTCCCATCACCAGACATTGAAAGCTGACACCCACATCATGATCGTCCGTGGCGTAGTACTTTCACACCACGACCTTATGTCCTGCGGAGTGGTAAGGTCAGTTCGAACCTCTTACGATACAACTTTTAATAAGCGTTGGAGGAAAGTGAGTCGTGTGGAGTCAAGTATAGAGTGAAGTGTGGTGTGAAGTGTGGAGTAAAGTCCCGGGTAGTCCAAGTGGGTATATAGCGAGGAGTAGATTGGAGTCGCCGCTCCATCGCACCTTAATGTGTAATTCTGCAGGAGCTGTTCACTGAAGGGGAGCACAGATTCCACCTTCCAACACGCGAACATTTTCCGTTAAATTACAAGTAAATTAAGGCGCGAGAGAGAGAGTGGCAAGTCCAATCTTATCGTGACTCTCCTGGACTCTATGCAGCTGCCTCAGGAGTGGACGCTGCAGTCTTATTAGAGGGTAACCGTGGACATAATATTTACCTGTAACTCACAACTTGATAGCGAAACCATGAGAAAGAACATGCCACTACCAAAGCCTCTGCCTACCCTCCCTCTGCCCTCCCTCTGCCCTTCCTCCTCCTCCTCCTCCTCCTCCTCCTCCTCCTCCTCCTCCTCCTCCTCCTCCTCCTCCTCCTCCTTCCCCTCCTCCCCCCCACCATGCGATGATTGCATGGCGCCTTTCGCAATTTCCTCCTGTTCTCCTGCTCTAATGCTTCTGGTCGTTAAACAGTCTTAATACCTTCTCGCGTCATATAATTACTGCACCTCTTTTCACACTCGTTTAAATATCATAATAATATTTTAGCGATTAGAAAATGTCATGCATGGGATTCACAGATAGGAATTCGCGTTGATGATATGAAAATAAGAAGTAGAGTAGCGAGATAAGTGGACAAAGTGGAAAGAAGAACGGTACACTTTAATTATCCGTGACTTACCTCGAAATGCCTGTATTGGGAGGATGGTAACGCCAGGTAACACAACCAGCATCTTCTTGAGGAATAGTATAGTAACATCACCACACACTTGATTGTAACAGGCTGGCAGTAGCATCTTATTCATCCGTTTTCTTTTATTTATGTCCATTTTCTTCTTTGCAAGTTTCAGATCATTCATTTCTTCATACACTTTCCAACGCACAACATTGACGGGTTCTAGATAGCCCGTGTGTCCCCTACCTAGATGGGGACACGATAGACGACCAACCAACCAACCATACAATTCCATTTTCTTTTTAGTTGTTAGGTTTTCGGTAAACTGTTTTATATTATTTCCTTTCCTTTCAGTCATATTTCATCTACGTAATGGTCTTCTATAATCTTTTCTTTCATTTACTTCACATCACAGGGTAAACATCACACTTTCTTTCCTCTCATTTTCACTGTCTAAGGTAACTGATCCAGCAAGATTCTGTTCGCCTGGTGTTCGTTATAATTGAGTCCGCGATGTATAAAGATCAATACCATTCCTCCTGTAATACAGAAAATACACACAATTAAAAACATAACAAGGTATACATATGATTAATTATTCAAAAACCCAATGCCACTAATCCACATGAAGTAAAAGAAAGGATAATATCAGAGGTCCTGGAAATACTCGACTTCAACTTGATAATCTTGAGAGGAAAGTTCAGAATTCAACAAAACCCCTAAGGCCAGAAATATCAGTTAGATAGATAGATCAACATAAATTATTCACATCGCATCAATTTTTCAGCGTCAGGTTAAGAATTTATAGCTTATATTCCTCGAACAAGACAAGATTCTGAGGTCAGCCTTATATAAGTTATCTGAGGTGATGCTAATAGTCGGTGGATAGATATTGTGTTCATTTAATACTGTGACGATCGCTTGACTGGGTTTTTTTTGGGTCAATGTTTCCCCTTGAAGACAGCTGTGTCCGGTAGGTACAATATGCTGCTAGGGAGTCCTTGGTGGGTATGTGGGTGTAGTGCAGCATAGGCTTTCAGGTTATTGCGATCTTTTGCACGTCCTTTCACATTTCAACCAATCAATTTCGCCCAGCCCAGCCCAGCCCAACCCAGTCTTGCCTCTCCAATCGGCAGTTCCACAAACAACTTTGCCTCACTCAGTCCAACAGTCCATCCTAGAACCAGCCCCAATATTTTTCTTATCAACTGGTATCTAAAAAAAAAAGTATTTATCCACTAGTCTCCCACACACAACTTTTCTCTTTTTTTTGCAACATTCCTTTTTCTTCTTTCCGTCAGTACCCTCGTCAGCCGTCACTACATATATTCACCAATCTTACCAACACATTACTAACATCTTTGACTCTCATCACATATTCATGAGGCTTAAGACAAGACTGGCTGTACTCCTTCTTTCCATGTCTTCCAGTAACACCAGTCCATCTCATCCAGTA
>JAXIVD010010798.1:0-12615 GCA_036785275.1 Cancer borealis
GAAGGCATTCGAAGCAGTCCTTACTGACCAGACGTAGTGCTGGCGGCCCTCACCAGGTGTCAGCACGAAAAAAGACTGTTCCGGGGTGAAGAAAAAGTATTACTGTTGTTATAGCTTATGGGGAAAGAAAAAACTTGTCTGCTCTTATGTATACTTCAGTATATTCGTCTTGATAAGTTTTAGTGATTTCAGCCTCGATTTATGTATTGTTTTCTCAAAAGAAAAGATCAGTAATGAACAGAATATTGCAATAATCGGGATTATTTTAAAGAGCAACTTCATAATAGTTAGAATCAATACTGGTGATTGGTGAGATAGGAATAGAAGAACTAATAGTGGTAGTAATTCAATGATGGTAGTGACAGCGATCTAATCATCCCCATTACCTTGCGATGATAGAAACAGGGGAAGGTGACTCGGAAGGCGCGGCGGAAGGTCTGATGCATGAGGGCGTAGATAATTGGGTTGACAGCCACGTTGGTGTAGATCAGGTAGTGGCAACAGGTCAAGAGGATGTCGTGACTCTGATGGGAAGGAGTACAAGGGCGATGAGGTACTGAAGGTGTTAATGCACATACTACTGAGGAGGGTGAAGGATGTTGTGGTGTGAGAAGGTTAGGTGGAGAGGTTGTATAAGTGGGTCTCTGGAACTCTCTCTGTGTGTTATTGACTTCCCCGCCTCTCTCTTCCCCACATAGAATCTCGAATTGAATGGTTACAAGTTAGAACATTGCATACGTAAACACATTTATTCGCCTTGTTGTGGGTTTTGAAGTAAAAGTATAATATCGTCATGTGTTGTAATTTCAAGAGTTTTTTCGGAACTGGGAGAACACTGCATTCAGAAAAAAAACACATTATCATTTAATCAATGGAATGAAAGTGAAAAGCACACACACACACACACACACACACACACACACGCACACACACACACACACACACACACACACACACACACACACACACACACAGACACACACACACACACACACACACACACACACACACACACACACACACACACACACACACACACACACACACACATGCACACGCACACACACACACACACACACACACACACACACACACACACACACACACACACACACACACACACACACACATGCACACGCACACACACACGCATATACTCTTGCACGTCTCATACCCAAAGGACGTTTTCATATATTGCATATATACTTAGTCTTGGATTCAGTAGTAAGGAAACAACACTTTGCTTCTCACCCTTTTTGCTGCATCACTATAGAATCGGCCATCATCGGCAAGGAACAATGTGTCCCCGCAGATTTTGAGCAACTGGAAAGGTAGCCAGGAGACCGTAAACACTATTACGATGGTGAACATCATGGTCACCACTCGTCGCTTCATCTGCGTGATAGAAGGGTGCTCTGCAGGGAGAAACTTCGTAAGTATTCTCGGTATAAAGGTCTCCTGAGAGCAGAGATAACAAAGAAATAAAGCATTCTTTGACAAACGAGTCAAATACTCCATATCAACACGACTGAAAAATGGAATTACTTTAAAAGTCTCTATCATGTATAAGAACTCCATCAATTACATCATGCATGCATGTCAAATTTAGCACATTAAGAAAAAAATATGAGAAAACAGAAGAAAACTACCGATAATTGAAATATGCTAAAAATCTTAGAAAAAAAAGGCAAGGAATAGACATTATCAATTAGGGGGGAAAAGTTAATTTGTGTGAATTTATCAAATAACGAAGACATTGATTCCGTCAGAGCCTGTGGTTGGACTTGCATAACATATCCATGTGAATAGAAATAATGTGTGATTCACCTCTGTTTGTTCGACTCCTGGAGTTGGAGGTGAAGAAATAGATAAGGATGGTGGTGTAGCAGAAGATCATGATTAAGAGAGGCAGCCAAGTTAGGCCGATCATGCTTATCATCCACCATATGCGAATTTTTTTCACATCCTCGCCGCACGTAGTTTCAGTCAGGTCTTGCCAGTGGTGGACCTGCAACAACAATTCTCATGTATAACTTTGCAGTGAGCATATGGTGAAGCTATCTTTCTTTCTCAATAACTCTTCAGCAGCAAAGTCTTCGCCCAACGGCGCGTCGAGCGGAAAACAAATCTACCGTATAGATTCTGTAGATGGCGAAAGGCACGGCAAGTATGGCTGACACGATCCAAATGGCGATGATGATAGCGATAGACTGCCAGATCTTTAGGTGTGTGTGGAAGGGCCGGATGACACCTATCATGCGATCAAAGCTGATGGTGGCCAGTGATGTCACGCTCACCATCATCACCACCACTGGGGGAGCAAAGGCAGAATTGCAGAGCATGTGTAAAACAGTGTATTCAACTACTGGTGTGTGTCCCAGGAATTACATTAAACGTGACACCGATGTAACTTTGTTTGTGTTCGTGTTTGAAAGGAAAATAATGTGGTGTGGCCAAAGAATATGACCGATATAAACTATTGAAGCGAGCAATGATGAAAATTGTAAAAACAAAAGGATGAAAAGGAAATAATAATGCAATGGCGTTAATTCTTTATGGTTTGTGTACCTTACTGTATGGCCGCTGCAACCAAGAAGTAAGGACAAACTGCATATACATAGATAACATAATCAATAAACGTGAAATCAAGAAATGTAAAGTTGTTAATAAACCAATATTTTCCTTTATTCTCTGTAGAGGGAATCCTGTTATCAAGGCGTTCAGCAAACCCCAGCTAAGGGACCGTAAACCTTGAGTCTTACAAAAGTTTAAGGAGAAATGAAGATCATGATAGTATGCTAAACATGGGAAGACAGAAACCTTATAGATTAGAAACAAAATGTAGTCCTATGTATTCTGGCAACCATTTAGAAGAAGTCCTCCAAGTCTTGTTGAGTACATGTAAATCGGTGAACTTATAGATAATTGTGAGAATGTAGTCACTGGGAAGTCGGTTTGAGCTTATCAAGTCTTATATTAAGTAGTAAGAGATTAAGACTCTTGAAACAGTGTTCAGTGCTTGATAATTAAGCGATCAGGCATCAAAAGTCTCAAGACAAAAATTATTACTTAATAGAAGGTGGTCGTATCGATGAGTTATGTGTCTCGCTATATAAATGTTCATTAAGCGTTTTGATTGTAACATTTAACATGTAACACTTTTATTGTACCAATCAAAATTAACAGACAAAATTTACAATCGAATAAATAATAACTTTTTACTTACTTTGTACATATCCTTCCAGGTGACACCACACCTCTCCAAGCACCCAAAAATAGGCTGTGTCTCGTATGGTGAAGGGGATCGGGCCTGCGAGCGCGGTGATCAGGTCCGCCACAGACATACTCAAGATGAAACAATTGATGGAATGGCGGAGGAGGAGACGGTTCTTGGCCAAGATAATGATAATGGCCAGGTTCCCTAACACACCCATGAGCATGACCAGCACAGTAAAAGTCCACCTGATGGCCATCTCCCACTGCTCAGGGTACGTGATATTGGCTCTGTCCGTAAAGTTGTATTCGCCAAAACAGACAACATTCCCGGACGACATTTGACAGCATGATGAGTTGCAGTTTAACGTTCCTTCTTCAAAAATCATCATGTTTTCACAAAACATTAATCAACACACTTATATCTTAAGTTGGTGGTAGAATTCGAAAACTTAGCGTCTATCATCAAAGTGATTTAAATGTTTCTGGTCACGTATCATTTTGGGGACAGGGACACAGCGCTACCAACATCAATTATAACCTCCACGTACTTTGCTAACTTGCCGTTGATGAAGGAACACCGAATACGTATAAATCATCTAGGTTTCTTATATCAGAACACCACACGTAGACGTCACAAATACGGTAAAGAGTTCTTCAGATGTAAATGTTTGCGTGGGCGGACGGTTCTATGTAGTTGGAGGAAACGAACACAATGGAAGGTCTTGCCACACTGCTACTCATCGCCACTGTGTTTTCTGGTCAGCCACTGAGCCTTATCATCCAAGGCTCAACGAAATGGTCAGCGTGCCTCACTTTCTTGTCACCTATAGCTAGTACCAATACATGGGAGAGATGAAATGTTCAACAAAAATTATATACATGACCGTAAATGCCATTACTCTCAGATTTCTGTAGATATGATCAGAAAACAATCGTTTAAAAAAGCTGCGCACGAGATCACCAAGACGATGGGACTCATTAAGATAGGAGGAGACACTGATAAGATGTATATCCGCTGTAATCACTATCAATCATTTCTGACTTCCCATCCTCTCCGCAAACGACACCCACGCCAGTCAGGCAAGATTTGAGATCAGTGACGTAGTTGAGTCATTACGTGAGAGCAAACTATTATTTATAGAAGTAGCTTTACACGAACACTGAATGAAAGAAAGAAAGAAGGAAAAAAAGGCTTAATAGTATAGTATACGCCTGCATTATTCAGCAATTGGTACAATTTTTTTTCAGCTTTTGGTGATTAATGTATATGAGGTGTTTTGTTTTGTTATGGTTCCGGAGACAGCCACAAGACTAAACACACACGGTCCAGTGATTTCTCGATTGATTTGTAAATGTATTAGGTGGACACATGAAGGAGAGTATTCCAGGATTACGTTCAACAAAAATTCAGATGAGCGACGCTATACTTCTGTACTGTGTGGAGGTGGTTGTTGATGAGCTGAGATTATGTTAGTATGTGAGTTAAGTCACGTACGTACATCACCGACTGACTGACTGATTAACTGACTGACTTGTACAAGTGAGGTGTGGCAGTCTTACTCTCATCAAGCTGTTCCAATCACCATGATAACGACATTATCTGTAATAATATTATTGTTATTGTTAAGTAATGCAGCCAACCTTTCCAGTGCATGTGGTGTGGCATATGAGATAGAAAAGATAATAACTGTAAAGAGTAAGAGGTAAAGACATACAAAAAACAGAAGGATAAGAAAGACAAAGCACAATGAAATATTTATAGAGTAATTATTTGCCTCGTACATTTACCAAGTTTTCTGTCCACTCAGTTATTGATGACCCACATTCATTCAACGTCCTTCCTTTGACAAATATCCCTCCTGACAAAAATTGCATAATTTTTAGAGTTGCTACTGAACACTCTTAACTTCTTATCTTTGTTATTTCTGAACAAGATAAGGAGAGCCAAGTGCCCCAAATTTTCTCAGAACTTCCTTGAACAACTGGACATAACTACTGAACAACTATCACTCTTTTTCAACCATACTTAACTACCGCTTAATTACATTGAACTTTTTTGGACTATACAACAATAACAATGGTAAATTACAGACAAGGAATTTTAGTGCAATGGTTTTATAGAAGTCCTTTTAGTCAATTGGTTTTGAATGATGACACCTACAGCACTTTGGGAGATGTGTTTTCCGTTACAAACTCCCAGAAATGTACAGCACATATATTCAAAGTTATGTTTCTCCTTACGATTAATTTGTTGCTATTAAGACCTTCAAATGATAGCATGTTTTTTTTTTATAGGTTTTATGTCTATTAGTCCTAGCTTCGTAGGGAGGCTGATCGACCAACATAATATTAAATAATTCGAGACTTAAAACCTATTCCTCCCATAACTTCCACTCCTGCCTCCAGTTTCTCACATTACGTCGCATTGTTGAGACTCGTACTATCTTAATACACTTTTCTATTATCATTGTTTTTTTCAACGGTAGACGAGCTCACCAAGACCTTCTAGTCACTCATTTTTATTGTGTCTATCTTAACCAAAAGAAGTGAAACGATATCTTTACTCACTCATCCCTACAATTAATGGTCAACTTCGAAACAGCCTCCTTTCTGTGTTCTGTCCTACATCATATTAGATAATATTTGTTCATCTTTTAATCTCCATACTATCACAACAATCCATCATCATATTAATGTTTATCTGGCACACTCCCTGCCTCTGCCCCTTATTGATACGGGACATACAACACACCGGGGACCCCATGCTGAGATGTCTTATCATGATCTCTTGATAATTATCTTGGCTTGCTCTCTACTCTCGTCCTACAGCGCTAAAACGTTCATAAGTGAGTAGATTTATATTTATACATTTTCGAACGTCAAAGTTTACCCTTCACCCTTCCTTCTATAAGAGTTTTTAGGAGTTATTTTCCTTGAAGTCCGGCGTCGCAGTCATAGGCTCTGCAACAGCATTGGACTCAGCATCTGTCAGGTTTAAGTGCACTCATCACATGTTCCTGTCTGCTTCCTCTATTCAATCTTCTCGTCATCTCAGAAATCCCAGAGCGATAAGCATTGCTATTTCCGTATGACTCAGACAGTTATCATATTATATGTTCCGCAGGAAGTATGTCCCATTTCTTAATGATCTGAAGAGCCCGTTGGCGTGACGCATTAGTGATATATGTGAAAAATGGAAAGATTAGGTAACCTGCCATCCTTGAAGCATTAATTTCAGTATTTCAATATTGGCATCTATATGTAATTAAATTTATTTATGATCATTATCATCATCAACCTCTGAATCACATGCATAGCTATGTAGAGGCTACAGCTGAATGATGAAACTTTGACATAACGTCCCATCTTTGATTTTCTAGGATGCTTACTGTGCAAAAGTTAAAGTTGCTGCCAGTAAAAACATTTCTTGTATATCTTAGCTGGGATGGTGTTGGCGAATTTGCCCGGTTGTGGGAGAGAAGTGTAATAGAAAAAGTAAGGATTTCATTATACATACTGTATTTTAAAACATTGAAAATTCCCGCCCCAAGCTTCTCTTTTTCTTGGTTCATAATTGGACGATTTTGGAGTAGCTCCAGCGAAGAAGTATGCTGTCTCGCGTAAAGGACAAAGCACCATGAGATCTCTTCTACTAAACTATGTGATAAAAGTAGTAGTAGTAGCAGCAGTAGGAGTAATAGTAGTTGTAGTAGTAGTAATAGTAGTAGAAGTAGAAGTAGAAGTAGTAGTAGTAGTAGTAGTAGTAGTAGTAGTAGTAGTAGTAGTAGTAGTAGTAGTAGTAGTAGTAGTAGTAGTTGTAGTAGTGCTTATGTTTCTTTTCCGGTCTGCTGTCATTAAGTACAGTCGAGGAAAATCTTGAGCAACACAGATGATCGAACGTTCGTATCATTGAATCAGACAAATGAACACGGAAATCAAAACAGCAGCTAGCCACTCAGCGTCATCACATTCTGAGTCGCGAATACGTAAAACACACTTAAAGCATTCTACAAGATTTTTTTTCATTATATTATATAATTATATTATTTCATTATATGTAAATTGTAATTCCTGAAAGAACCTTTCTCAAGTATTTAATTGAAATAGTTAGAGGAATGGACCGAGTGGCGTTTGTAAGAACAGCAGAGCGCATACGCACTGTGCTTGGGGAACTAGGCGGGAGGGACTTCTCAGGCCTCGACCGGTCCCCAACACAGGCTTGGTAGAGAGACACAAGGAAGGCGTTGTGTTGTGTTCAGCAGTCGTGAATAAAACAAAACATAACACAAGTGAGTACATTCATGATACTTTTAGTGACAAATATTTACCATAACTATATTTTTAAGACAAAGCTGACACATGCTTATGAATAGTGATATTATGTAGTTTAATTAAATCATTCAGCTTGCTGATTGGTTGTTTGATTGTCAAAAGCTGAAGACGCTTCTAGGAACCTTCAATGAGCTTCTTTCCCACTTGAAATAATCCATTATCAGGTTATGTCTAGCTATGTATACACAACTTCACGGACAATGGTGTCATTAGAGTATAGTTTCATTCCTTTGAAGCCACAACTGAGCCACAAGACTTTTTTTTATGGGATAAGGAAACCACCCTATAATAATTATACTAAGGACGCAAATATGAATCCGTCCATTTCCGAAAGTGTTTGTTTTCTCAAGAACGCCATTCATACGATGAAATGTTCCCCGCTTATAAATCATATGGGCATTGAAACCTCAAAACCTTAGGGGAAGCTACTCATCATTTTCATCTATCAGGGACGTGGCACGTTTTGTATAGTGTGAGAGTGACGATACGCGAGCCTAGGATGGTGTCACTGGCCGGTGCCTTGAGCCGCAGCGAATGACCTTGATCTCCCGTTTTTCGTGTGTGTGTGTGTGTGTGTGTGTGTGTGTGTGTGTGTGTGTGTGTGTGTGTTTACATGCGAGGTACATTATAAATGTTACTGTTTGCAAGTAATGATAATTTAGTCTGCATGAGGTACATTTCAGTTGCGTTTTCTTTCATTGTAGTTAAGGGAGACTTGCATCAAAGTATAAAGCAACATTGTTCGATTAAAAGTGTCGACCGCACCACTTTGATGAGTCGGTGAATCTAGTTCATCGAAGCGGCCGCCACAGATAACCGTCTCCAGAAGATAAAGGAAAACACAAGGTTACAGCTAGTTACCTTCAGTTTAAGTAATGTAAAAATATATAATTATATAAATAGTTTGTCCCTTGTTGACATGCGTGCAGGCATAGGCAGTCACGTCACTTTTATTTTTCAGTTATTTATTTCAATGACAATGTAAATAGGAATTATCTGTGGATGCACTGGGTTGTGATCTTTTAGTTCCTGATCCTGAAAATTGGGGACTGCAGCCAATTTAAAGGTTCTAACTCAAAAATCTAGGGTAAATATGCTTAACTACTGCTCGGACGATATCGATATAAATATGAAGTTGTACATACTATACATAGTGTATTCAACACATCTGTGAAGGTTTCAGGCGGTGCTCCTCATTATAAGCAAGCATAGACCATATATGGTGATCCGAAAAAAATCTAGGATGAAATGTCTAACTTTTTGGTAATAAAATATAAAAAGCTTATATAGCCGAACTTAATCTAACCTAACCTAACCTTAACCTCGCCATAACCTAACATAATCTAATCTAACCTAACCAACATAACATAATCTAACATAACTTCAAAGACACTTTGCGAGGTAAATAATGATTAGCAACAACTGAAACCTTCACAGATGTGTTGAGTTACTTTACACATCTGTGAAGGTTTCAGGCGGTGCTCGTTATTATTTACATGGCAAAATGTCTTTGAAACTATGTTGTGGTTGGGTCCAAGTACAAATCTAAGTACCTGGATATTTTTCAAGTACAAGTACAGTAATTTTGCTATGTACTTGAGTCCAAGTTCAAGTACATGTCATTGTACTTAAGTACAATCACTTTATGTAATAGAAATAATTCCTGTCACAGATTCGTAAAGCATTTGTTAGTAGTTTTCGTATATACACATTAATAAGTACACTGTTAAAAACTGGGATTCGATATAGAAAAGTAAATGGAAATTCTACCTTTATTTTAGCATATCACTGCTTTTATCACACAATTGCAAAACAAGATCATATACTTTATATCCATAACACTTAATGTACGTATTTACCCAATAGTATCATCACAAAGTTCGCTAGAATCTACATACAGTATATACCTTTTGATTAAATACAATGTACTTGTTTGTACTTTAATGTACTTGGTATTTTTTCAAATACTGTAGATCTAAGTACAAGTACAAGTAACATTTCAAACTCCAAGTACAAGTACATGAAAATCTGTACTTAAGTCCAAGTACATGTACAAGTACTTGGACCCAACCCTGGTTGAGTACACTATGTATAATATGTAGGACTTCATATTTATATTGATATCGTCCGAACAGTAGTTATGCAAATTTACCCAACAGTGATATCTTCTTTCACCCCTCGTCACTCCTCTACATAATGACCCATATCTCCCACCTCTCAACACAAATAGTCAACACCATCCCTCACCCCAAAAAGTCATCCTTCATCTATTCCACACAGCCATTCGTCTCCTTATCAGTCACAACTCATTCCTAAGCTTCTAAGATTGAGTTATTTTCCAAAAAGCATAATTTCAAAGACTTGTAACTATTTATCTTATTTTAATTGGATGAGTAGGTAGCGGGAACAGCCTTGGGGATTCGGGTGACGTTCACTGCATTGGGGAGACGACGTACGGTAGTAGTAGTTTGCTGTGGCCTGAGGTCACCAGTGTTGCCAGTGACTCGCCTATAAAAGGAAATAGTCCAGTGATAATCAGGGATCGTAGTTACAATGTGCTTAATCCTATTTTTTTTCATATATATTCATATTATATAATTATATCAAGGATAACCCGTAATACAAGTATGTGCAGTGCCTTGTGTTTTATATAAATACATACTTTCAGGCAGAATGGCAGCGGCTTCAGCGAGTGCCACACAACCATCAGGACTTGGGTGCTGCCACAAGACCACCGCGCTCTGCCTGGGACCCACCACAGACCTCCAGCTACCCACTGCTATTGACCCTTCAGCTTTGCGTGCACTCTCACACGCCTGTACCCACGCTAGCAATGCCTTGGACCACACAGCTGGCGTTCCATGGAGCTGTATCATCTGAAGTTCGTAAACTCCTAATACCAAATAAAAAGATAAATAAATAAACATATTTAGAAAGAAATATAGCTAGCTAGATAGATAAATACAATTTTATTTAGCTTAAAAGGTAAATTATAATTTTAGTTTACTAATTCGTAAAGATGTACACATACTATGCTCACCCTTATTCGACGGGAGGTTTATTTGGCCCCCAGGAAACAAGGTCATTAGAGAATTGTCTTGGTACTGTATCATAGGTATCATGTGGGAGATGTAGCGCCCCAACCACTCTGGATCAGCCGCCAGCCGTGCCCTTACACCAGCCCGCTCGCTCAGGCTGCCTAAAAGGTTCAGCAGTTCAGAACAACATAACCTTGTTTATAGAATAGAATCGGCCCCACAGTGCCGCAAACAGCATTATAAAGATATTTCTATATGCTTACGTTTGTGTATATGAAATACTGGTTACATGCGAAACTACGAAATTGTTATGCGACTCACCATACTCCCAGATGTGCACCACTTGGTTCAGGCCGCCGATCTCTGAGGTCCAATAGCCGACTAACTTGGAATGTGCAGTGCGAAGATGGAACTCTCTGGTGGTGAGGTCTAAGAAATCCCGCATCTATTCATAAATAAACATTATTCTTGGTTAATTGTGTATAAAGTGCATAAAAGCAAATTGATTGTCATCAAGAAGAAAGGGTGAAAAGTATACTTATTACTTTAAGTGTAGTCCTGTGATGGGGCTACAAGAATTCTACCACCGTAATCACTGCGGTTCGTAAAAGGAATGACAAGGGTTGGAGCACTTGGAAACCATCCTTTGAAAACACAAGGCGCAGGAGAAGGGGAAAGGAGAGTAATGTCTTCATGAATCCTGACATGCTTTGTCCTAGCTACTTCCCTTCAGGGACATAACAGCATAACAGGTATATAGTGTTGTGTAGCCTCTCACCTTGTTAGCATGAATAGTGTACGTTCTCAGCTCGTAGACTGGCGGTCGTGTCTCACTCTCTGTTCTTTGGTGTTGCTTCATGGTGGCTCCTGTCTAAAACCAGACAATTGGATGAGACTGAAAAACTAATTAGAAGACGGATAAGTATAGTTTTACGTTTTATACCGAAATAGTATTGTTAGCCTCTTTCAAGTAGTGTACGACGTAGTTGTCGCATTTGTCATTTAATATCTGTTTACAAATACATCCGTTATTATTCTTGTAGGTATATATACAGAGGTGGGCGCGATTCGAAAAAAAAATGAAGTCCGATTAGCGATTACCGATTCGCCAGCTCGTCAAGTCCGATTCGATTATCCGATTCGGTTGCCAAAAAATCTAAGTCCGATTAGCGATTATCCGATTTCGATTAAAGTTTTTAAAAGCGATTCGATATTTTTAAAAGCGATTCAATGTTTTTAAAGCTATTTTCAATGTTTCTAAAGGGAATTTAATGCTTTTTTACCCTAGCAGCAGCAGCAGCACTTCCTCTCACGACGACTGGCTCTAAACTGGTGCGGCGCGTCACTTAACCGATGAGACGCGTACGAAAAACCAGAACTAAATACGTATTATACAAACTTTATACATGTAAAATATAACCTTTTTATTATAATTTATATAATTTAATAATTAATCATGATATTTTGCGCATTATATTATAGAGAAAATACTAAAATGTGAATAGAATAAAGCGAAAAAATATTTACTTGAGAAAAATATAGAAAAATTTATTAAGAAACTGCTATTGCGAAAATACAAAGACGACGTCGACCTGGATTAATCGCAAATCGCTTTAAATTTTCGGCAGACCGATTGCGATTATCCGATTCGTTTGGCGGGGGTTTGTCCGAATCGATTATCCGATTCGAAAATGCGAGTCCGATTAATCGGATAATCGGACTTCCGAATCCGATTGCCCACCTCTGTGTGTATATATATATATATATATATATATATATATATATATATATATATATATATATATATATATATATACATATATGTATATATATATATATATATATATATATATATATATATATATATATATATATATATATATATATATATATATATATATATATATATACACACATATATATATATATATATATATATATATATATATATATATATATATATATATATATATATATATATATATATATATATATATATATATATATATATATATATATATATTATATA